>NW_010729271.1:174385-202521 GCF_000365185.1 Nelumbo nucifera
CCCAACATACCCAGGTTTTGACCCCCTCTAAGGATCTCATTGATTGACATATCAAAGATAGCCTAATCCGACACCTGGTGCAGTATCATAATCGAGTATAGGGGTCAAGTGTAACATTCCAGTTTTGCCCATCTATCTCTAAGGTCTAGGGCAATATTGGAATTTTGATCCGGTTCAGGGATTCAAGAAAACCCACACTGCATGTACCTCAGGTCTCACCCTAGTAGCTGAGACAAACTACCCCAACCATCTTGGTGGTACATCAGTGTTAGCCCTAGGAGGATAAATCTCCCCAGATCTATCCAATGGTTGTAAAGATTCTAAACTAACACGAGTCTCATATGTGCCCAGTTTAAGGGTATTACACAGAAACACACCATAATAACATGAATCAAATATGTACTTTATTCATTTAAAATAAATGTCATAATGTACATCATGTTGATTGGAGCTAAGGACACACACTGTCTAACAGTCACAATCGACATCCTCAGCACGGGTGTCTGGCCTGAGTCCAATTTCTTTAACAACACAGGCATGCCCGTTGTACCTTCACGGGTTCGTGGGAAGGTGATGATCTGTGATTGAGGGATTAACGCCATGGTTGAAAAGGGTGTGGTTGTACGTGACGCAAGTGGATTGGGAATGACATAGCGGCGAGTGGGGAGGAGATGGTGGCCGTTGGCTGATAGGCATTTTCTCCCTAGCAGTGGCGGTGGTGAGGAAGACGGGGGATGGGTTTGATGGCGAGGCAAGGTGGGGGAGGGAGGGTTTGGCGAAGAGGCAAGGTTAATCCAGTAGAGACCGGTTGTAGCTAATATTGTAGTGTTTCCTTCGAGGAGAGACGGGTGGCAGTTGCAACAAGATGATGTTGTTGAAGTACAGTAGGTAGTTTAAAACAATATGTAAACAGTAAGTATAGGGGTTTGTGAATTAGCTAAACCATAAGGATAGTTTAAGAAATTTACCATTTTCTTATTTGTTATAGAGAAATATTATAGATGTACCAAACTGGTGTTTTGGCACACTTTTGGATTACCGACCAACATAAGCAAATAAGACCATGTTAGTGAGTGCACTTCTTAAACAAACTGAATTGTTAATTGTTTCTTTTTTTCACAGATTTTGGGTAATATAAATGCTTTTTCTTGTTTTATATTATGCTTTACATAGTAGAGAGAGAAAGTGTTAGAGTGAGGAGCCATCTCTTTCTATTGCTAATGCAATATTTTTCACTTTTTGACAGGTTGAGCTTTTGCCGATTCAGCAAAGATTTCCGTGATTCTCTTCCAGTACCTGATAAACAGTTGGCACTAAAATGCTCTCAACCAATTTAATCATAGTATACAAACTTTGTTTTGTAAATTAGTGCATTTGGGTCTTCAATTTCTTGGATTTTGTACTATGATGCGACTACGTAGAGCAGTGCTGTTAAACCCTATCAAACTATTTGCGTTATGGTGTTGATGGTGCTAAGTGGTTTTCTGCCCATGTTAATAGAATTATGAGGCCAGTTTACATCTCCAATAGTGGTGTAATCCACTGATCCATATAATTAATATTCTTATCATTTTTTAAAATATTCTAAATCCTCTCAGAATTCAACATATAAGATTCAATTTGATCCAAATATTAATATGTCAATGTCATGTCATCCGTAGCTCAATTAAAAACATAGACAAGTGGAAGTATAGTTATCAAATTTAGCCATTTAAATATTACTTACAACACACTACCAAAGCAACTTTCTAGTTCCTTGTAAAAGCATGCAAAGTCAGTCATGGGGATAACATGAATCTGTTCAATATCCCAAACCCAACTCAAGCCCAACCTGAATCCCAAACAGGATTAGAGTTGGGGATGACATAAACTGCTCAGCCCAGCTTGCTCACCTACCAGAAGCCTACAATTATCTGATTTCACTTCCTCTTTCTGGACTGAAGGCTTCATCTCTCCACATGGATCTAAGGTATACATCACCAAAGGTGAGTCATTGCGAGTAGATAAAACCAAATACTTGCACAATAAAAGTGAGAGCAGATAGTGGCGGAGTTGTAATTAGAATTTACTCTCACATGAACCAGCTGCTGTAACTTTTTGATCACCATTAAACCCTCTTGTCATTTAATGAAGATTAGAGCAATATAGAAATAGTAAACTTTCCAAGTGAAGAGAGGCGAGAAAAGGTTAAATAAAATAAAAACTTGAAAAAAATAGTAATTTAACTTTACATCTTCATGATGGAACTTTGCTAATCTTACACAGGCAATACTCCGAACCATGCACAATTCACATGCCTTACCGATACTTTTGTCAATGAATTTTATTGTACTCCATACAATTGAGATGCATCCGAATTGGAGCAATACTCAAAAACAGAAAAAAGAAAACTATGATCTATAGCATTTCCATCTTCGTTCACAGATGATTTTCAATTTAGGTGTTTTTGTCATCCGAAATAGATGAGCTCCCGCACAACCAAGAATGTATCTTTGTCCTTCACACTGAAATGTAATCGGCTCTTGGCAAACTTCCACTCACCTGATCAATGGAGATCACAAAATTATAAGACCCAAGTGATTACTCTGGGAGAGATTTCGTTATTACATGAAGATGTAGATGGTAGCAAACTCTGTCATCAGACCGAACTGCTGACAATTTGCATTCCTTCACATTCAGCATTAGTTAGTAGAGTAGAGAGAACATTGGAATTTTCTCTTTAATGCATTCATTCCTCTCAGTAAGATTCTCAATGTCAAACTCCAACTCTGGAAAGTATTCTAGAACTTTACTCCCTATAACTGGAGCGCTCCATTTCTTCTGCAAGATCATAAACAAGCAAATTAGACAGAGAACATTTCTCAATCTCAATGTCTCCTAATTACCCAAAAGAAAACCAAGATCATAACCAATTCAGATTGACCTAGATGAATCAATGAGATCATAACATTGTATATCATTCTAGTACATAAATCACAAGTTTGTATTGAAAAGCATTGAAGTACTTGGCAAATCTACCACAACATATAGTGCAAGACCATCTGCCCCCTTAGTTATGGTTGTTATGTTGGGATTAATTCTTATACATATATAATATAATAAACCTTATCATAAAAATAATAATTAAAAAACATGTGGTCTTCACCCTTTAATATGTATTTCGTGGGAAGATAGCAATGTTTCCAATATCTTCAGGCGACCATCCATATCAGCCACTAATCTGTCAAGCTCATAAATTTGGGTTTCTAAATCTGCTTGATTGTGCATGCTTGAAGTGCCATCATCATCAAGACCTTTGAGAACTGCCCACACAAAAAAATCACACCGATTCCCATTCAATTTGTTTGCCTACTTAAATGCAACATACTAGTCATAAAAACCTTTAATCATCATAAGTATAGAACATGAAAATTTGTTATATCATTTACAACTTTCCTCAAACAAGTGTAAAATAACTTGTGCCGATTTTGAAGGATTTTTTTATACTTGAATTACGCAGGTCCTTCCATAATCACAAAACATTGGACTCTATTTCAAGTCTCTATATGATGGATGATCACAAGTGGATTGAAAACTCATACCTTCTTGAGCACTATCAGTATCGCATCAATAAAAATGTTGAAGGTTAATACAGTCAGGAATCACTAAGATGGTGATAAGGGAAACAATAGACCAAGGTGGTGATAAGGAATCACCATACAAGAATGGAAGGCCATTAAAGAAAACACAGAAAGCAGACACCAAACACCAAACTTACAGCTTATCCGGTGACATGAATAAGAACCCCTTTCTTTTTTCTCCAAAAATTTCTTTATTTTCTTCTCATTCTTGATCAGACCTATTTCAAATAAACTTCCTTTCATCTTGAAAAAACTTTTGAGACTAGAACAACCCAAACATCTCTCTAGTTTTTGATGCATCTTAAATGGGCCCTCTCTTTAAGAATTAATTGGGCCAAAAATAACTTGAATTCTTACACAAAACCACCCCCGCCCCCAAAAAAAAAAAAAAAAAAATTGAAAAGCTATGAAATGTATGCATAAATAATCAGATGATCTGAAAACATATGATCATGCCAATTCTTCTGTTTAGGCCTTCTCAGTTGGAACTGATGCAGTAATTAATGGGTCCTAAACTTGATGGATATAGCTCTGTGCTTTGTCCCCACTCCCTATATCCAAGCCCATCCCATCAATGATATGGTTTGAGAATGACTACTTCATGGTTGCCTAAAAAAATTAGTTGTTTCTCCGATTTTTGCTTTGAAAAAATAAGATTATATACACCCTCTAAAAAGCATGAGACTAAGGCTCAGTTTGGAAAGAGTACAAATATAAATGTTTACAATGTAAATACATACAAAATAATACAAAATAAATTTACTCATTAACAATGCAAATTTTACATAAAAAACTTTCTCATACTTTAATTCTCACATATATAATGTGGGGACCATATCATTCTGCCTCCTAGATAACTTGTTCCTCCCAAACAAATAATTTCTTTCTACCACCATTCATTTTCATATAAGAAGTAAATTAGTTTACTTCTCACAAACAAACATGACAAAGTTTTTACTAAAACAAAGGTAAAGGTAAACCACAGATAACTCCCAGCCAATTTTCACTCATGCATTTACACCATTCATTCTAATTGATGGAGCCTAAAATGTCTAGCCTAAGCATCTGAACAATGTAAAATATGTGTATCATTGTCGTAAATGCAAAGAGATAACACAACCCTCATTGACAGTGTACAAGCTCATACTAGCAGACTTGATGTATAAAAAAAATCCCTAAAACTAAGCATAAAAGCAGAGTTGATGTGCAAAAAATCCTTAAAACTAAGCATAGAAGCAAACCCCTAATGGATCCGGTTCAAGCCTCGAAGCAAAACCCCTAATTGATAGCCATTGGATTGGGATTTGAGTTTTGGATTCACTCACCTTTGTTCGCCTAAAGAATGGCCGCTGGTGTGAGCTGAGGTTCGACAACACCTTTGTAAGAAAACAAACGATCTATATCTATATCTATATAAATATATTAAGCTGAAATGTGTATGTAAAAAGGCAGATGACGGAAATGGAATCTAATAGTATTTTTGTCTTTTTTTCATAGAAATTACAAGAATGTCACACTCTCTCTCTCTCTCTTTTTCTTATAAATTACAAGAATGCCATTTCTCTCTCTCTCTCTCCTGCCATCTCTCTCTCTCTCTCCTTACAAATTACAAGAATGTCACTCTCTCTCCAACTGAGGGAGACCTCATCTCGGCTGCTAGGGGACCTACAATCAAAGGTAGTCGAGTTCGAGCCGAACCGACCTCGAACTTTTGAGGGAGACCTCAACTCGGCGCCTTGTTAACTAAGGGAGACCTTAGCTCAACACCTCGCTTGCTAGGGAAACCTCAGCTCGACACTTCAGCAGGTAAGGGAGACCTCAATTTGGCACCTAGGCAATTGAGGGAAACATCGGCTCAGAACCTTGGCTTGGCACCTCGGTTGCTTGAGAGACCTACAATCAAAGGTAGCTGAGCTCGAACTTCCAAACTTTTGACTCGAGTCGAGTTCGAGTTCGAGCTCGAGCTCAATTCTCTAATTCGAATCGAGCTCAAACTTGATAGTTTATGAGTGAGCCCTTGCAACGCAGGGCCCCTCCACTGGTAAATCTATTAAGCTGAAATGTGTAAGTAAGAAGGCCCGAGTATGAGGGAAATGGAATCTAATAGTATTTTTGCCTTTTTTCATAGAAATTACAAGAATGCCACTCTCTACCAACTCTCTCTCTTTTGCCTTTTTTTTCTTTCAAATTACAAGAATGCCACTCTCTCCTACCAACTCTCTCTCTCTCTTGCTTTTTTTTCTTTCAAATTACAAGAATGCCACTCTCTCTCCTACTAACTCTGTCTATTTCTTTTTCTTACAAATTATAAGAATGCCATCTCTCTCTCCTTATAAATTACAAGAATGTCACTCTCTCTCCAATTGAGGGAGACCTTAGTTCGGCATCTCAGCTGCTAGGGGACTTGCAATCAAAGGTAGTCGAGTTCGAGCCTAGCCAAGCTCTAACTTCTGAGCTCAAGCTTAAGTCTCTAATTCGAATCGAGCTCGAGCTAGATGACACCTCGACCACTGAGGGAGACCTCAGCTCGACACCTTGGTTACTGAGGGAGATCTCGGTTCAGCACCTCGACAACTAAGGGAGACCTCAACTCGGCACCTTTTCAACTAAGGGAGACCTTAGCTCGACACCTCGCCTGTTAGGGAATCCTCAGCTCGACACTTCAGCAACTGAAGGAGACCTCGATTTAGCACATCGGCAATTGAGAGAGACCTCGGCTCAGAACCTTGATTGCTTGAGAGACCTACAATCAAAGATAGCCGAACTTGAACTTTCGAACTTTTGACTCGAATCGAGCTCAAGCTCGAGCTCAAAACTCCTGCCCATGAAAACGTACGTTTTAGCCCATGAAATATCTCGGAAGTTACATCTGTCCTTCAACTCAAAACTCCTACCTCATAGCAATTAGCTAGGACTTAGGATAGAGGGGCAGTGCGTTAACATATAAAAAAGGATTGGGATGTAGTATAATATCATACTTTGAGTTTGAGTAATAGAACAATAGAACGCACACATACTTTGAGTATGTAATATATATCTACAAACTTTTTCATCCCTTGTGCCTCATTGGCGTGCCAAAAATTGCTGAGAAAACAGGTCGGTCGCAATTGGGCCACTCTTGTACTCTGTTAAGTAGAGGTGTCAATGGACCAGATTCGGGTTGGATCCGTCCAAATCACATTTAAATTGGACGGGTTGGATGGTCCATGCTTTGGCATCGGATTGGACTGGTCCGTATTATTTTGGTCCTAAGTAATTGGTGGACCAAAACGGACGAAGTCGATTAGTCCGCAAACCATCTGAGCATCGATTTTACTTCGGACTCTAATTCTCAAGTCTCCAACCTAGGTTTCTCTAATGCTATGTTTGATTTGAAGGAAAACGTAGGAAAAGAAAAAGAAAGGAAGGGAAACCTTTATAAATTCTGTATATGTTTTTCTGCATTTTCCTTTCTTTTCCTACCTTTTCCTTCGCCTAAGGGAACTCTCTCCAACGGCTTTTTTTTTTTTTTTTTTTCTGATGGTTCTATCACGGGCAAGTCGACGACTATCTCCGTCAGTTTGCTTGAGCTGCATGTACCGAGAATGTATTGTCTTCACTTCGGACTCCAAGTCTCCAACCTAGGGTTTCTCCAAGGGAACTCCCTCCAATGGCTTTTTTTTTTCAACAGTTCTCTCACCGGCGAGTCGGCGACTATTTCCGGCAATTTGCTTGAGCTACATGTACAGAAAATGTATTGTCCTCACTAGCGGCTATCTCTGACATTTTTTCTCTCCAGCAGTTTTCTCTCTCCGACGGCCATCTCTCTTCTGTGAACTGCAATCAATCGTTGAAATAGCATCAGTCTGTTTTCTGTTTCTTTTTCTTTTTAGAAAATTCATTCTTAAGATGCCTAATTGTTAAGTAGTGGTTGTTCCGTCCAGTTGTTTGCTATTTTAGTTCCACCAATTACAAACATCTTTCGTATCTTTTGCTTTTTGAACCAAATCATGAGCATCTCCGGTGAAAGACCTAGATTTATATACAAAATTAACCTTGGTCTGTTTGTTTTCTGTTGTTGTGTTGCTTTTGTTTAGTTGTATTTATCCTTTTTTATAATGAAGATATTGCTTACCCAAAAAAATAAAAAACTGGATTGCTCAAGCTTTTCAGCCATTGATTGGCAAGAAAAAGTAGGCAATACATCCATTTTTTGCAGTTGGCAAACTAGCAATAGAAATACATTTTTATCTGAATTAGAGGGTTTTCTCTTTTAGTGAGAGATTCTAATAGAATAAAATTCATAGTTTTTTGTTTTAGGAAATTTATGGGCCATCTTGTCATTCCATTGTAGGGTTGCATCTAAAAACATCTAGAGATCATTCTCAAAATATTGAAAGAAAAAGATGAAAGGGGTGTTCTATGTGAATTATTTTTCATGTGAGTTCCAAAAACAAATGAGAGCCATCTAGTTTGAAAATAGATTGGGTGCGCATGTGAATTATTTTTCATGTGGATTAGACCAGCCCAATCCAGTCCTGGTTGAATAGTCCAATAAGACAGTGGACTGGATTGGACCAATCCAATAAGACTAGTTTAATGTAAGGATTATTATCTGGCTGGCTGTGTAGTGATGGAAGGTGGTGGTACTGTGCGGGTTCCTAAATTTTGCAAAATCTTCTTTGATTGGGAGCTGGGCTTTGTTTGTGAGGTTTTACAGGTCTTAACAGATAGAGCAGTCAAGGAGGGGCAGTTGGATATGTGGGGCAGGTTTTACAGGTTTTACAGGTTTTTCAGTTGTTGTTCAGTGGTCATTCTAGAATTGCAACAGTAATTTACTTTTTAATTTACATTTTTTTTTTCAGATAACATGACTGATTAGTTTTAGTGAACTATCCATTGCATTCTTAGGAAATTTGCCTTGTTAATTGCTCTGTTTCTTTGAATGTGTCTTAAATGCTGCCATACTCACTCTAGTTCTTCTTAATTTCACTAGAACAGGGAATCAAAAACTAAAATTCAGTTGTTTTCTAAATCCCATTTCTTATATTTTTATATAAGAAGAATCTATAGATGAATTACTAATCATATAAAAAAGGGCTACTAATTGGTAAGATCCTTATTAAACATCTTTTTAGACTATTAGCAAATTCTTAATATAAATCCTTCTTTGTCCTCTGCCTCCAACACCCACCTCCTGTGCTATGATATTTTTACTCCAGAACCAGAAGGGATACCAAACAAAAGATGTGTTCCATTAAAGATTGCATGTTCTGTTCTATCAAATTCATATTGTTGTCTTTGGCTTTAATCGTTTCTGCAACACCCTCATAGTTCAAATGTTTCTGATTCCCAAAACCATTGAGAGAAGTAGCACACATGAACCGAGATGAGCATCTCACCACCTGGTCCATCATCTGTCCTGTGAGTCTGTGACAGCAATAACATGGTTGGGTTGTGATGATATTAAAAGTAACATGGTTGGGTTGTGATGATATTAAAAATAACATGGTTGGGTTGCTGTCCTGTGACAGCAATATCTATTGTGACTTCAGTAGTACTGCTCCACGGATACCTCTTATCTGATATGTGGTTATTGTCTACAATGTTGTATTACTAATAAAGAACTAGAATTATGTCACTGATAAAAAAATAACCAGAATTATATCCATAGTAGAAACTGGATTAGAACTCTATATGCTACCCTTGGAAACAATTTTAACCTTACATGGAGAAAAAGTTCAAACCATGTGCATAAATTAAACAATGGAAATCCTTCCTAATAGATGTCAAAAGAACCAACTGCCTCTTGATCTTATCTTCCTGGAAAGCCAACGAAGCCGATTTATTAGTAGGAGGAGCCTTTTCTTTTTCCCATAAATCCAAGGAGGATTTCACTCCAAAAATGGTACTTTTGGGTTAACAAAGAAAAGATAAAATAAGGCAGAGCTTCTAGTCAAAACAGTGTTCTCAGACTTGGACTGCACAGAAAATCAGACTAGAATGCTGATGGAATGATGGGTCATGGAGCTCATGGATTGGTTAACTAATAACCAGGTCAAAATTCAAGGGTCCAGACATAGATCATGGGGGAGATTCTACTAACTTATCTGAACTGTGCAAGTTGGATTGAATCAAATGGTTATTAGATGTGAGCGTTGGCTATTTCTTGTAACTTTGTGGTTTGATTAGCTGATAGAGTAGTCAATGCAAAGTTCATTTTCAAATGGTAAAACATATTGTTTGAAGTTGGGTAGCTTGAGTATTTTCCATGCCCATAGCCATTTTCCACTGATTAATTAATCCTTTCCTTTTCTATACATTTCTTTTACAGGCATTGCAGAACTCGGAGTGATGATGATGACAACTTTTTTGGGTAGTTGTTTCCTCCAAGTAAGCTGTGTTTGGAGACTTGGAGTGATGATGACGATTTGTTGTAACACAAATCTTAGGTAATAAATTGGATAAAGGGTTGGATGATCTTTACAGCAAAGATTCATGGTGATTATCAATTTACTATCTTGATATTCTACCTAAAAAACCTCTAACTCTATGGTGTGACCCATTTACTGTGTTTTTTTGGTGTGGGGTCCTCACTCCTCTCCCTATTAATCCTGGCTTTCCGGAAAATCAATTCCCTAGTTTCCTGCCCTAATTCCTAATTTGACATATAATTGGAGTTGGCATTGTTTGATGGTCTAGCTGAAATTTGTTTTTTTCTTCACAGGATAAAGGGTTTCTCAGAGAATCAGCAAATTTCAGGAGGAAAGCATTTGGGGTGTGTCCATCCACCCACACGGTGTTCTCACATTATTTGGGGTGTTCATCATGGAGAATGTACCTGGCTAGTGGTTCCTCAAGAAGCAGGAAGTAGAAAGCAGAATCTGGTTGGATTCGATTGATAAGTAATAACCTGCATAAGAACAGTATGCAGTAGCTCTTTTAAGAACTTGTCAAGATGGTTGGAATTTGGTTCATCTTTTGTTTGTTTTTTTTTTTTGTTTTTTTTTTTTTGTGTGTGTGTGTGTTAGTATTGAAGAATTAAATTCTAAAAGATTATATTGACAAACTCTTAATATGGAATGACTAAGTGTTGCATTTCAATCCGGTTTGGACTGTAAATCTGTGATTTTTAAACAACATCCGAGACTCCGGGTTTCATGTAAAAAGTTTCATTTGGTTTGGACTGGATTGGATCCAATCCGGTCCATTTGCATTTCAATTTGACTGGATTGGATCTGATTTGTATGGGGGTTGGACCGGATTTGGTCCAGTCCATTTGTAAATGGACCAATGTTGGACTGAATTGGATTGAACCAAATCCAGTCCAATTGACAGCCCTACTGTTAAGTCGACACCATGGCTTATGCAATCACTAGGATTAGGGATTGTTTTATAAGTCCARTCCTTGTTTGAATCGCTTTGTTTTGACCCTACATATGATTATGGAAGAAAGAATTTCTTTTACAGACTGAATTTGTTCATTAACTCTATCTCAACTTCAGAATAAAACCATAGTCCATTTCTTAGCTTCTTTTAAATAAGGTAAGGAGATCTATTAGCAAAAAAGGGAGATGAAAATATATATCAATCAGACCCAGTTTACTTCAAGGTTTTTGCTCCATCCACAAGGTAGTTGTGTAACTTCAGACATAACCTCTTACCCGATACAGTACTCTTCTTTCTGTTGGAAAAACAAGGGGATGCCACCTTATCAAATACTCTCTTTAATCATTAATTGTATTTCAATAAATAGCCGTAATTTCACTTCACATGAAGAGGATTAGAAGAGTGAAAAATGGGTTTTATTCTTCCTTCCATATTGAGTAGGCTTTTCATTTTCAAACATCTTCCTTCTGTGTCAATGGATCGGATTTGGGTTGGATCCATCCAAATCGAAATCAACTTGAAAGGGTAAGATGGACCAAGAAAACATATTGAATTGGATTAATCCAAACTTAATGGCCCAAAGTATTTATTGGATTGGATTGGATTGTAATGGATTTATATTGGATTGGATGGGATTTAGCCAATATCTGATCATTGACTCAATTGACCGAAGATAAGAATATAGGTGTCAATCGACCAAGTTTGGGTTGGACCCGTCCTAATTTAAAATCAAAATTTCAATAGACTGAACGGTCCAGACATTGGATTGAACCAAAATGGTTCAAAGTATTCATCGGATTGGATTTGACCCGATCCATTTATAATGAATTCATATTAAACTGACCGGGTTGAATTGGACACATATCCAATCCAATGACATCCCTACTAGCAATAGGACAAACCATGGGTCCATGGCCAAAATGACAGATGAGCATTGTCAAGCTAAAATACCTTATTCCGCAGTTACTTTAGCCCTAGCTAGAAGAGTGAAACCAAGAAAAAAGATAGATTCTAACCTGTGAAAAATTATAGGTGGAATGACTGTTTATAGGTGTGCATGGTGACCCGAGATGCTGTAGGAGAAGGATTCTTTGGGATATGCTGGAAGGAATCTTATATATTATATATATATATATATATAAAAGATAGTCTCATATATCTTATTTGCCACCCGGTTTTTGGATCAATAGTTTGACCATTTAGGTCGAATGGACGGCCCGTTCTAATAACAAAAATTACAAGCAAAAATTTACGAAACCATTTTGGCCATCAGTTTTTGTATTGACGGTTCGATCATTCAGTTTGAACGGATGACCCGTTCTGACAACAAAAATTACAGGCAAAAAATTGAATGTGTGAGGTCCATTAAGCAGTATCATGTGTTATGCCATTCGAGTGTGTGCTTTATACAACCCGAAAACGGAACCATTTTGGTAACCGGTTTTTTGGTCGATATCCGATGGAAACGGAACCATTGACTTTAAATTTGGAGGAGCTTCAGACAAGAGAAAAGTTATTTTGGAAGTAGCGCTCTTGAAAATTGTGGTTAAGAGAATGTGATAGAAATAGCAGATACTTCTATCTCTCTACGGTTCAGCATAGATGACAAATTACTATTGATAGTTTATGGTAGGGGTGTAAACGGATTTAACTCTAATTGGATGAAGTAATATCTGAACTTGAATCCCATTAGAAAATTCGATATTCGATGGATATTAAAAATTAATATTTGAATTTGAATTTGATTAAATATTTGAATATTCGATTCGATTCGAATTCGACTAATTAATTATTTTACGTAATTAATAAATATATAAAATATATATTTTATTTATATAAAGTATATCAATATATAAATTATATAAGACATTTAAATATTTAAATATTATACATAAAAATTAAATAATTGGTCGAATTCGGATATTTATTGAATCGAATTAGGTCATATCTGAATTCGAATTCGATTAACTATTCGGTATGAATAGGATATCTGAATTTGACTGATTAGATATTCAAATTATCTGAATTCGATTTGATTATGTCGAATCTCGAATTCAAAATCGGATTTTCGAATACCGTTGACACCCTTAGTTTATGGAATGTAGATGGTACTTGGTGTTGTGATAAGAAATTATAAAGGAGATGCTTGTTGATTAAGGCTGCAACTTGGGTCGGGTTGGCCCGGACCCAACCTAACCCAACTTGAAAAAGTCGGGTTGGGTTGGGTCGAGTTGATGCTTAGGTTAGGGTCAGGGTTGAAATTTATGAACCCGACTTTACTTCAAATTGGGTTAGGGTTGACCCTCCCAATCTGAACCCGACTCAATAATACATAACATATATAAATATATGTTATATATATGATATATCATACATTGATTTGTTTTATATGCATGATAGTTGTATAGCCCCCACCACATACTATCATTTATTTCTTTTAAGATAATCACTTTACTTAGTCTTAATTGGAAATACTAAAACCTTAATAACATATTTTATGTTTTTTGAATATTTTATTCTTTATCTCATCTCTGTTGTTTTCCACCCATAGCTTCCTACCCATAAAAGATCTATTATAAATCATAACTCATAATAAACTATAGTCATTTCAAACACTTTTTTTTTTCTAAATTTTGTACTTAATGAACCAATAAAAACATCAACAGACAAATACTAATAAAACATATGATTAATATATATATATATATATATATTATAGTGAAAGTTAAGTTAAGATCTGAGATTAAGAAGTTCTACGAGATTTTAAAGGATGGAAAGAAGGTTGGGTGGGCTGAGCCCAACCCAAGGGTTGGGTTAGGGTTGGAGGAATTTAGTTAGGGTTAGGGTTGGATAGGTCGGAATAACGGTTGGGTTGGGTTAGGATTAGGGTTGGAGCTTTAGAACTTAGATTTGGCCTCAACCTGACCTAACCCGGCCGAACTTGCAGCCCTATTGTCGATCATTTTAAAAATTTGTTTAGTTCTATTAGCATTCCAGTCGCAACAAAGCTTCTTTCAATGATTCAACTGCAGACATTTGCTTCGGACAACAAAGACTTTTGTTGGTTACCTAGTAAGGAAGAAATTGAAGAAGTTGTCGTGCAATTGGGATCTCTCAAATCACTAGGTCTTGATGGTATGTTTGCTCTATTTTTTCAAAAATTCTAGCATGTTATTTGTAATGATATTATTTCTTGAATTCATGGGTTGTTTAATTGGAAATGACTTGGTCCCCATTATTGCTCGTACTAATATTGTATTGATTCTAGAAGTTTGTCATCTAAAGTCTATTAGTACCTTGTACTTTGGGTCTAGTACCATTTTGGTCCCTGATCTTTAAAATGCTACAATTCAGTACTTGAACTTTCAAAATGTGTCAATCTATTATAAGCCGTTAACCCATCCGTTAACCAGCCCGTTAAGTGGCATTTGAGAAGATGGATATGCTCTTCAAGTGTCATCTCATTCTCTTTATCAACCATCCAAACATTGATAAAAGATGAATAATCCCAAATTCTTGTCTCTTCTTGAATGCCCACCCCACTAAGACATGACCCCAAATTTATTGAATAAAGCTCATCGCAAGCCCACATCGAGCCATGAACTTGTTGTGGGTGTGTCTGTAGAATTGGTTTAATACCTTTTGTGTTATTGTAGTTATGGTGATGAACATGTACATATATATATATATATATTTATATTACTATGTATACATAATTATGCATATCACATATTTATATTATTATATATATTATATAATTATGTATATATATAATTATATATTATATAATTATGCATATCACATATATATTATATATTTTTATGATGACATGTCAAGGATTAATTGGTTCGACTTGGATGGTTGAACTAATTACCCGTGACCCTGAAGGGAAAACGGTTTCACCTCCAGCCTAGTTCTTTAAACACTGGTTTCAACCACCCTAGAGTGGGGCACCATACCACAGTAATGAGAATTGCCTAAGTCCACCAATTTGAACCTATTGGTCCCCTAGTTTGATATATACTGTGTCTATATAGAACATGACTTGTAGCCTTGTAGGGTCTATTGTCTATTTGTCTTCCACTTGAGGTCCATTTAAGAGATAAGCCAAACATGGCTTACCAGTCATGGTCCCAAGGGCAGTAAGGGTCTGATAATAGATAATGCTGGATTCAGTTAATACTACAGAGCGGTGAGATTCATAGATGAAATGAAAGGTAGTTTCTATTAAGTGTGGCACTAGTCCCCAGCCAGTCCATTTAAGTTACTAAGCTCATTACCTTCTTTACATTTTTTTACGAGGCTACACAACGGAGGACCCGTCCCCATAACCCCACAACCTGGTGGCTTGCTGCAGGATTTTCAGGGCTTGGATCTGCTACCCACAAGCTGCTTCTATATGTCACTCATAATTCAATTGAGCTTGCCATTGGGAATGTCTCCCTTGTCATTCATGGGAGATGTTATCAACATAAAGTAGTGGTACTCTATGGTAGGGATGTGGGAACAAATTGTGAATAGCAGATTTGAAATGGGATTTCCATATCTCTGCCACAAAGACCCATAGAAGCAACCAACATTTTTTTTTTTTTTTTGTGAAATAGAAGCTACCAACTTAGTCACCATCAGTTGGTAGCTTCTTTACATTTTGCTTATATACATGTTGCAATTTTTCCATTTTATTGGAGCATGCCTCATTAGTCATTCCTAAGAAACTAGAAAGGAGTGCATTACACAACTCGGAAAACCTTCCCCAAAGCCCCAAAAACCTCTAAGTTAAACCTCCCGGTGCAACTTGGGCGGGCCGAACTTGAATCTGCACCATCCAGCCCACAATTTTATATAGGTTGGGCTTGGGTTTTTGATCCTCAGACTGGGTCTGGGCCCAAACGTTTAGATTTTAATTCTTCGAGTTGGGCTCAGGCCTAGTCCTTAACTAGTTGAATCTAGTTAAAGTCCAACCAAATTACATACATACATGCGTACATGTATTTCAATTTTTAGTGTGGATTGATTGACCAACCTACCCGGCTCAGGCCCAAACCTAACCTGAATGCATCAAATTTTATTACAGGCCCAAACTTGACCACAAAATTGGACCGAGCTTGGACTTTAAACCCACTTTTTAGGAGATCGGCTTCTATTAGGGAAAATCTGTGCCCACACCATTCTAACAGCCTTTTACAACCTTGTATTGTGAATATCTCCTCATGGAATAAAGTATACAAGTATGAAGATATTCTCAATGCAAGGCAGTAAAAGCTGCCCGAATGAGATTTGCCCTGACTGAAGCTGAACTCACTTTTTAGGATTAGGCCTGGATTGATCTAAAACCCGTCCAAACCCTCCGAACTTATACCCCTAATTAAACCCCAAAATAGGCGACACCTTCAAGATAGTCGGGCAGCGGGGAGAGATCTGTGAGAGTGACAGGGGAGGTTGCATTGGAGATGAAATGTGGGTAACCCCAACTCATTATTTCTTTTAACTTTTTTATAGGATTATAAATGTAAATATTTTCATATTATCAACTGTTTATCATATAAGAGAAATACAGTATATAGAAAATTAGTAGAATAGAAAGGATTGCAACTATAGTAGCAACAAATGTGAACTCATAGAAGATGGAATAATGTTTATTAAGATTACATCTCTTGCTTCTTACCGTACATTAACATATCAGCCTGGTGTGGTGATCTGAACTGTTTATTTCTAGTTTACCAGTTTGGTGGTCGAAAAAAAATCATACAAAATTCTGAGGATGGGGCAGTTGAAAATTGGGAAAATTGTAGATTAATATCCTGTATTTTGGGCCTAGTCTCACTTTGCTCCTTCAACTTCAAAATATATCAATCCAATATCTAAACTTTCAAAACTTATCAGTATCTTAACCGACCATCAGTTATGTGTATCAGGTGACATCATGTATGATTTAAAATTTTTAAAAATATCCAGAAGACATCACGTATGATTTAAAATTTTTAAAAATATTCACATTATCCTTTGAAATAAAACACTGTTTATTATCTTATTCTTCAAACAAAGATGTAAGTTTTGGGTATCGAATTTTGCATGAAAATGGTAATGCTCGCAGCGATTAAACCTAGGCGTGAGAGTGGGAGGAGTTGAACAGAGATTATCTGTAGTCTCCAGCCTGAACGGCTGCTTTCCTCTGCTTAAAACTAGCAGACAAGATTATCATTACTACTAGCAAATAGGGACTCACTGGGTTCAGTGAATGAACACCTTGTCTAATATAATGACGCAGAAATAATGACTCATGCACTAACACTAACGCACTGCAACAAGAGGCCATGACTGTCATTCCATTTCCAGCGTGAGTGCATCAAATTTGTAGGTCAAATCCATGAACGTGAATTAGGTAAACAGTACACTTTCGCTTCTTACAATCAATTTAGCATAATTATTGATGGCCATAAGAAATTAAGCCAAGCTACCTGGGCTTGAAATGATGGAATCAAATGGAGGATTTAACACATTATTTGATTGCTTTGGTGGGTTTTGATTGAAAGGTGGGTCTCAATTATGATGATTTGATCTTGTAAAAAAGTAAATAAATAAATCCAACCATGCATGCTTTATAGATGATAGTTAATTAAGTATTTTCATTAGAACAGATTAATAACGAATTTGGGATTGGTTCGAATTTCTTTTCCGGAGGAGGACATTTGGATGGATTATAAAAAATATTAAGAACATTTTGTATCTTCACACGTTTTAAAGTTTCGAGGAGCAAAATGAGATTAAGCACAAAATAGAGGGTACTAATATGCAAGTTGATGCAGATTTTTTTTTTGTTCTAACTCATCTCCCAGCTAGATGAAGAAACATAAAGTTGATCGTCACCTTATTAAAGAGAATACGATGAGCCAAGTCACCACCTATTTACAGGTTACATCACAATCACATCACATTACACCATGCCGCTGTGAATGGAATCAAATGGTCCTCCTTTCTACCCGACAAACCAAGATTAAAATGCTTACCCATAATTTATTCATATTTGGTAGAAACCCAGTTCGCTTGCGCATACAACAAACATGAATTATTGGTACTGTAGCGTGGATGGACCATTCATTCTATTTGCCCAATCTCTCTCTCTCTCCTACTGCAGTGTCCACCAGATTGCTACAATTTGAATTATTAAAGATCAAGGAAAAAAAAACGTGTTAGCTTGAAATTGGAAAGAGAGAAAACATGTTCTCATGATAATGAATCCATGACTATGATTAATAACCTACTAATTTCGAAGTTTGAAGTTTGAACAGCAGCAATAAAACATAATTATCCACTTGTGACTTGTGAGTTATCTATTTAATGAACCTTCGACGTGATTAATTAATTGAGTTTAAAGCAACTTCTCTCTGTCTCTGACTCCCGAACCATGAGTCTCTGACCGCATCTCATCTTCTAAGCTTGATTTTGGGTTTAGTAATTTGGGTTTTTGTTCTTCAGCTTGATGAGCCAAGTCACCACCATCTCCATTGGTCTTTATTCTTTGATGACTTGTACTGCTGCTGCTGCTGTTGTTATGCAATGCTTTAGCAGGAGCTTGGACGGTGGTATGGGGGGGAAGCACAGAGGGTAGTCTAGATAAGAGAGCTCCTAGACTCCAAGACATGGATGGTAAGAGAGGTGGGATTGGGCAAAAGGGTCCTCCTGCAGTACCCATCTGTGGGCTGTTCCACCCCAAATTGACGGATTTTATGGGAATTTCTTCGAAGCTGTTGTCGCCATAGCATCTTTTCTCGCCTGATAGGTTCCTCGTGTCATCGACGATAAAACCGGTTTCATGGACGCCCAGCGTATGGCTATTGTGTTTTAAGGTGTTTGGATGTTGGATGGCTGGGCACGGTCTCTGTATCGTGAAGAAGCCGGGTATGCTCTGGAGATAGCTAAATTTCCTCTGTACACTGATCACCATGTTGAGATCTTCGACAATCTGAACAAAGATGACCACCCATTATTAGAGGAATTGCTTTTACGTGCAACATATATACAGAGAGAGGAGAGAGAGAGAGAGAGACCTTATCTAGTGAACCCAGTTGAATGATGCCTTCCCTGACAGAGATTACTGCTATGGTCTGGAAATAGAAGTAATTATTTCAAATGTTCAGCTTGAATTAAGAGTAAAGAGTATTCCTGTTTTATTTTTCTTCTAATTTCTGGTATTATATATCTGCCTACCTGAATGCCTGAATTGAACTGCAACTTCCATTGCTTAGGCTGCTGTTCATATGAAGATAGGAAGTGAGAAAGAAAGCCGAAAATCTGTATCAGTAAACAGAGTGTGCTTTCATTTGTTTATGTTAATAATCAAGTAGGATTTTCTTTTTTTCACTTTTTCAGGCTTACAGGTTCGATTGATCCACTCCAGTTGGGATCGTTTTCAGGTGGGTTTTCCCTAAATACCCATTTGTGACTGTTGTCTGCTGCAACTTTCCCTACTAATCTGAAAAAGAGGAGAAAGAATAAAGAATCGAATAAAAGATAAAGAGGACAGTAATTTTCTAACTACCACTTCCTACGCTTCCTTCTCTTTATTATTTATCTCTGAAAATAAAGTAGAGAGAATGATAAAATCAGAATGGTCACCCTTCTCCAAAGCTGTAGACCTCGTGAGACATCTTAAAGAAGATATCAGCTCCGAACCTCCCCTTCACGTATCCGCTTCCCGCTCGTTCGCATTCATGGAAATCGCAGAACCCATCTTCCCATACAAGAATCCTGAAACCAGAACCCACTAAAAGAATTCAAAATACAATACGATGAAGATGGGCACCTCTGGATTCTTCAATTCTGGTGTGACACGGTACCAATTCCTTTTGTTTCCTTTGGAACGGTCGAGAGCACCTTCTCCATAATCCCATCTGCGGGACAAAAAAGTGTGATCAGAGAACAAGTACAGAGTTCGATAAATGCTTTTCAATTGTAATCAATTTAATCATTTCATCCCTTACTTTGGTGGAGGGTAATTCCGAGGCAAGATCCTCCAGAAGACAGCGTACACCCACTTTGAATAAGTAGAAGAATTGGAAGAATCTGAACATGAACACAGGCTTCTTAGTGTTTGCTGCAAGAGACAGTTGAGAATGGGAATCCCACCTTCCATTGTTGAGGGAGATGTTAGTGTCTGCCTGCCAATTTTAAGCAAGCAGTCACTTGATCTCCCGTTAAAATAAAAAGGGAAGCTCGAGTCGTACCATGTAGTAAGTATGGTCCGTTATCTGGTTTCAGAGTGCGTAATGCACCAGAAAGACAACAAATTAAGTACAAGTATTGGAATAGGCAAATTAATACTTGCTTGCTTCAGACTTCAGTGGCTCGTTCACCCGTTCTATCTATGCTTGCTGCTAAAGTGCGCAGGTGGCGTTTTCTCATTGGGATTCATGACCTGCTTAATGACAAGGAAAAGGAACATTTCAACATTGTTTACTGTTTAATTTGTCGCAGGTCCGACGTCTAGCCCGATAAGAACTCATAATCCAAGAGCTGGCACCACTTCCACTTCGTTCCATACTTCCATTCTGGAATCTGGGTCCGCCATCGACCTCTTCATAATCAACTTAGCATTTAACCATTGAACCTTTTTGTGGGCCGGGAAATATGAAACTCTGCTTAATTATAACTATATAATCAAACTGAACCCTCTTTTCTGAATCTGCTTAATTATAACTATAATCAATCTGCACCCTCTTTTGTAAATGGAGAATTAGGATTTTATCAACCAATTACTGAACTGCATTTCTTTAATTACTACTACTTAGTAGAGGGATCAATGTAATGCAGAACATTTTTCATTCGCGAAAGCATGATTAATATCTGACATTACCTCAAGAACTAAAGTTGTAAGAAGAGATGGAAAGAGTGCTACAATCGTTGTGAAATACATGAACATGAAACTTTGTGTGTGAAACAAGTTTATATGTCCGTACGGTAGTGGCGATATAAAACATCCAAGTGATCCAGATTCTGACTAAACGAACATAGCTGTTTTAATCTGCTACACATCTAGTTTTAGTGGAGACAACATATACAATTTGTGTTATAGTGTTGTAGTGGAGGAAGTCTGACTCTTGTGGCAATTGCATGCACGGATGAGGTGAACCTGTGTAAGTGGATTGAACAATTCCTAGGTTGTCCATTCTGCAGGAAGAAGGTATATATACCTGAACATTTTAGACTATTGAAGATGCCTGCAGCATTGTTGATTTTGATCCTATCTGATTCATTGGGGAAAATCAGAAAAGAACAACCTTGTAAGGCTTAATTACAAGAATCACATGAACTGATGGGTTAGTTATGTCAAGGACAAAGTTCAAAGGCATTTCTGCATGGCAAAGGGTATTGATGCTGTCTGGGCTGAGGTGGACAAGCAATAGATAAGTTATTTTGATGAGTTGGACAATCTGTGCCGATCCAACTATCTGTATACAAAAGAATCAGGCCTCAATTTTGAGTGCAGGAAATCCGACCTTGGGCAGTGTGCCCTTACATATATAGGTTCCAGGGAGTGCCATTGTGCTCCTCATTGTCTTGAGACACGTGTCAGCTTTTGAGATAGTCACCATCCGAGCCCATAGGGATATGCGCTGTACATTCCACCAAGAGTGGAAACCGGATTCACTCAGTGCAAGACCCGTTCAACAGCCTTTATATATAGCCTTGCATTGGGAATATCTCCCCATGAAATAAAGCACAAAAGTATGAAGAAATCTCCAATACAAGGATGTTCGAACAGGTCTTGCACTGCCTGAAGCCGATCTCCCAAGAGTGGGATGAGAAGCTCAAAAATGTTGGCATCGACCTTGGCGGTTACATGTCCCTAGATTGTTTGGGTCTTGCAGCCCGCACCAACATTAGCTCATAGGTCATATAAAAGCATATCATGTCTATTGAAAAATGGGGTCACCGTAATTTTGGAGGAGAAGCTCTGAGGCGTGTCTGAAGATATTGTCTTTAGAACGTTATTTTCCCCCACTCAGTTTCACCGAGTTTGCTGTTGGGTTACAGGCAAATCCGTTTCCAGGATACAATAGAGCCTTGGGTGAGAATCTGCAACCAGCAAAGTTGAAGAATCTCCAAAGAAACCTTCTGTGAAACTGTAGCAAACCGGACTGAGAGAAAGAGATAAAGTGGATTTCAAAGTTGTGTTTTTGAAGTCTGATTCATGCTCCTTAAATAGTCACAATTTCAAACATTGTGACTGTTTAAAAGTAGTTAACAGTTAATGACTGTTAACTTGGAATTGTGCCTCTTGATCACACCCGATCGAATCATGACCGTTGATCTCATCAACGGTGATCAACGGTCAGCATCGCACCAAAAGTGCAAGCAAAGTGCGCCTCTAAAGCGCCTCATTGTGCCGCACACACGCGCACACACGCGTGCACGCGCGTTGCGCGATATCAAACCCCCACTCTCCTCTACTATTTCTAAGGAGTGTAAATCAGCTTCTATTAAAAAACTGAAAACAAAGCTTATAATTTTCTAATCTGGGACAAATTCAAAAATAGTTTTTATAAGAGAAAAGCTAATTTTTCAATCAAGTGTGTAGGTGCAATTTCTCATGTAATTGACCAATCAAACTCATTGGATTTAATCTCTTATGAAATTAAAATCCAACAATGTCATTGCTCCTCGATATATCCAAGCTTTGAGTACATAGTAGTCTCCAGCTTGGCCATGTATTGCTCTCTCAATGGTCCACATGGCAATCCAACCCTAGCCTAATTTATGACCTCATCAAGTATCATCATGCTAAAGGTAAATATCTTAAGACACACACACACATATATATATATATATACACACTAGGGTAACTCAAAACAATCTAATAAAAATACATTATCAATACTAATTTTGGTGGTGTTTGGAATCGTAGGCGTTTATTAAATAAACGCTGCCACATAGGTGCCACTTCAGCATTTTTCCATTATGCGGATCCATACGCATAGAGAATTGCAAAAGCAAGCCTTGATTTATGTGTGCACCTATCGTTGGGGGAAGCTTCATTTTAGCACTTCCTGCAACAGGTAGGCATTTATTCACCGTTTTGCTGATATGGTGCTTAATGGCGCATAAGTGTCAATAAACAGGTTCATTATTATTTTTCTCGGTTTTACAAACAAATCAAGTACAAACATTTAGCAAATAAACACCCGTGGTTCCAAACACATATTTTATAGGTGTTTGGTTCTATGGGTGTTTATAGATGTGGTGTTTATTGTTTTAAAGGTTTATTTGAAAAACTCTACTTCAAATGATTTTTTTACTTAAACATTTCTTGCTTTTGTTGTTTGGTTGGACATAACTTTAAATGTTTCTTACTTTCCACCTAATACTCCATGAAGTATGTCACATAAACATTCCATTTCAAGAAATGTTGGGACATTGGGGAAAACAAAAATCTGATGTTTCTCCAATGCCTCATGCACATAATTCCAAATATTTATAATTTTTAGTGTTTATTTGATAAACATTGTGATCATGCATAATAAACCCCAACGCTTATGTGGTGCTGATGTGGCGGTTGTTTTCAATAAATGCTCAAAGAATCAAATATAACCTCTAATATTTTTCAAATGAATGTAAATACCCTATAAAAACATAAAAAGCACAAAGCACATACTTTAATTGCTTAAATAAAATACTATGTTACAATCAACATATCGGGCATATATAATAACTTGACAAATAACAGACTATTATGATCTTGTGTGTTGCACCAAATATAAGCCTTTAAAAAGGAAAAAAAAAAGAAGAAAGAGTTATTTGATTAAGAAATGAGAAAAAGATGGCAAAAGGCCACTCTTTCTCTCTCTAAAGTTACGTAGGCCTTAGGGAACTCTACACAATTCATCAGACCAGAACAAGACGAATCGGCCGTGGCCAAGTTTGCACAATATCACAGAGATTAATGCACATTGGTCCATATTAATGCGAATTTATTGATCGTATAAATGCGTGTAGGTTTGATACACATCTATACTCAATGAAGCAGTGTGGAATACCTTCAAGATAAGGAAAATTCGAAGTCTAACTTGGCCAAAAAATAAAATGAACCAAGGATGCAGCACCATTATTTATTTTTAAAAGAAATTTCTTTATACATTTTTCTTGTCTAATAAATTTATAAAACCTTTTTATGTAAAACTCTAATTGAATCGAGCTCTAACCAAATAATTGGAGTTTGATGAATTTGATTAGATTCGATTTGAGTTGCATTTATAATATATAAAAATATATTTTTATGTTTTATATATGATATAAGATTATAATATATTATAAAATATTAATATAAAAGTATATTCATTTTCAAGCTTTTGAACCAAATAAGAGTTCATTGAATATAAATTTGATTGAACCAATCTTTAACCAAGAACTCGAACTCAAATTCAAGCCTATAAGAGTATTTTAATTGAACCGACCTAAGCCATGTAAAAGTTTGGCTCGACTCCATCGTGCCCCTACTTTGATGTCTATCATCTATAATGATTGCTTTTGAATTAGTAAATAATTAATTCTCTGTAAGAAAGGATCATTGTGTTAGCCATCTTAATTGAAACTTTTCTAGTTGAACTCACCCACGGATATATACTAAAAACAGGCAATTCCAACAACTAGGGCATGCAGTCTAATAGCTAAAAAGTTTATTTTCTTATTTTGGTGATGGTTAAATAGGATGGAAATTTCATGCTGTCTTCAATCTTTTTAAGCTATCCTTTAATTCTGATAAGCGTTGTTTTCTATATACGATTCCCAAAAGGCAAAAGCACTTCCGATGTGTTATTTTATTTAACTACTCAAAATCCCATTTTCCTTCTTTGTTTTGAATCGAGAACAGAACAGGATGTGCAGTTGCCTCAATTGACCAGCTGGGGTATTCCAAATTTCCAATACTAAATGGAGCTTAATTAGTTAAAATTTGGAGGAACCTGATGACTTTAATGGTGTTGGGCGCCCTCACATGAAATTGCACCCTCTTTCCTCGACACTCAACATCATCGGGTCCTGATGACCTCAATGGAATTTGGACCAGAGATATTTGAATTTTTACGTGGAAATCTTCTCGGTAATAATTGGGTGAAAAAAAAAAATATAAATATAAATACTGGTATGTATTTGAGAAAAGTCAATAAAGGACAAAGTAAGTATAAAAAAAAGGGCAATTCATCTATCCATGACCAAGAGAGTCATTGTTGATATGCAAGTGACGTCATCATGTTCCCTTTTAATCTGTAAGGTACCGGTGTTAATTAGGTAGTATTTGGCATTCCTTATTTTAAGGATGTATCTCTTTTTTGCAGTTTTATTGGGGTATTTTAATTGTAAAAAGGAGTTAAGTCCTTAAAATAAAAAATGCCAAATGCAGCCTAAGTTTCAAAGTTGAGAAGAAGACTAATGAAGAGAAAAATTAGGGTTTTCAGAACTCAGAAAGGCAAAGGAAAGGAATGAACAAGAGAGTCCTCTTCTTTAAAATAAGGGCTTCTAGTTATAAGCCAAGTAGAATACTCATATGTACATGAAATAAAGAATTTTAGAAACTTTTCTAAGGCAGTTAAGCTTAGATATCTAGATTGATTCGACAAGGACATGCACTAGATCATAGGGTAGGGACCAACTACTGGCTTGTGTGAACGGTTGTTATCACCCATTTATCTTACCATGTGTCGCCAGCGGGAAGCTTTTGTAGAGCATGCATGCTGAAAAGAGATCGTTCATCTTTCGATTTGCAGATCTGAGTGGATATCTTTCTGAGGATTGCAGAATTACAAAGCGATGTAAGTGATGTTTGGCATCAATGATGATTTCCCAAAAATCAGCACCACATTGGATCCACATTAGAATTTAAAGAATCAGTGATTTTTATCTTGTTTTGGTTGGATTATTTTATGAATTTATGGGAAATCAGCTAAAAATCAATTATTGAAATCAGCCCTTTTTAGGGATCACCTTTTTCTGGTGATTTCATGATTTTTAACTGATTCCAATTTTTTGAGGATGACAGACATCTAACATGGCATTGAATAATAGCTCTAATACACAAATAATTGGCCCATAAAAATCAGTACCAAACAGATTCAAAGCCAATTTCTCAAAAATCAGCTTACATGACATAAATGAACAATTTTTAATGATTTTTCAAAATCACATCGGCAACAAGAAATCATCATCAATGCTGGCTGCGATTAATAACCAAATTGTCATTGTTGTGTTGTGCAGTTATCCTAAAGGCAGAAATGTATCTATGTGTCCGCAGTTACTATGCCAATAAGCAAGTCCATCCTCTTACACAATAACAAGTATATATAAAGCATTAGATCAATGTATGTATGGATATACCAGCAAGCATTAGAGAAGATTTCATAAATCCTATAAATAAATTTGTTAATTAGTAACACTAAGTCTAAGGTTGAAGTAACCATGCATAGCTATAAAAATATAATAAATGCATACTTTAATAGTTTATATAAGGAAACATATTAATTATAATCAATAATACTGAAAGTTTTGGATATATGAATATTATATAATTTTTGAATATCTCTAAATTTCTATGGGAAAATCCTAAATGTATTAATAGAAGCCAAAAACATCACCAATCTAATCAAAAGTTCAATCAGCATAGATTGTTACTCATTTAATATTTTTTTTATAAAAAGTAATAATTTTTATTTATTCAAATAATCAACATATGTGTTATTTACTTCTTATTGTGGATTAAATTATTAATTAATAACTTACAAAAATAAATAATTTTACCTAATTTTTATTTATCCAAATAATAGTATGCAATTCAAAATTTTCAACTAGTAGTCACTAAATACTAATATAATTATTTATTTATTATTATTTTTGTTTATTTAAATTGTTAAAATTTAAGAAAAATATCACTTTTGACATATATTGTTTTAAAAATCAATGGGTTTCATAAATCATTGATAGAGTTCATTTAAGAAAACATAATATAAGTTATTTTGTAATTTTTAGATTTTCTGTTTTTTGGAGAAAATCCATAAAACTACTATAGGCCTAAAACATAAAAAATATAACAAAATATCACCACACTTTTGTAATTGAAACAACAAAATGCATAGACCTATTGAACACGAATGAAAATGAAAGAAAAAACACAAAAATACCTTTTCTTCTTTCTTTCTTGTTTTTCTTTATTCAAATTTGAGCTGTTTCAAGTTTTTTGCAAAGTTGGAGTCTTTCTAAAGAGCTTAAGAGCTAGATGAATTATATAAGATAATGAGGTGACAAAAGATTGTTTGTAGAGGGCAAAATATGTCAAATGGTGAAATGTAGTGATACCGCCAACCCAAACATGGTATAAAGTAGTTGAGTTGGTCATTTGAGTTGGTCATTTTGTAAGGGCATGAATGAAATATTTGCCATCAGGTCCATTCCACCCCACCAGCATAATGACCATACTGTACCGATATGAGTCATGCAAGAGAGATAGAAAGAACAGCTTCTTGCCAAATCCTTGGGATAGGTCAGCCTGTTCCTCATTATAAAGATAAGATAGAGAACAATACAAAAGACAAAACTCCCGGTATATTAGGCCAAAAATTCGTTGAACCTCCATATGGTCTGCTCTCCATATTTCCACTGTCGTCGGGAATCGTAGACAAATTAAAACTCTACCTTGTTAATTTTTTGAAGGGTTAAAACTCTACCAAAGACACATGGCAACTTTCTTAATTTTTTGAAGGGTTAAAGCAAGCTATTATTCAATGTCTCATCATATTGAGATTGGACAAAAAAACAAAAGTTAACATGGGAGATGGGACTAGCTACCTCCCTTTTAGTTGTCCCACACCGGATATGCTTATATATGCTGCTTCAAAAAAGGAAAAAGCTGAGTTAGGACGGTTCCTGGCCCATATATTCCACAATGCATGGTATCAGGATTAACTTGTGGTGGGCTAAAGTATGTGATGTAACCGTTTTTGGTCACGTATCATTTTTTGGGATGTGTAAAATATTTTGGCTAAGTACCTCGTGTTTGACCTGGTGGTAACGTGCCTTGGTGATGAGCTACTTGGTGGCGAACTTCCTGGGGGAGAACTGCCTGGTGATGCTCCCTGGTGGCGAACTGCCTGGTGGCGAACTGCC
>NW_010729271.1:229088-269168 GCF_000365185.1 Nelumbo nucifera
ATGAATCAAATATGTATCTTTATTCATTTACAATAAACTCATAAAGTACATCATTCTGATTGAAGCTAAGGGCATACAAAACTGTCTAACAACCACTCCCCCAAGGGGACAAAAAAAGGAGGAGGGAGACCTCTCCACCCACCTTTGGCAGGGCACAGCAGATTAGCCAATCTGTGGGCTAGAACATTACAGGATCTGTTAATAAAATTAAACATACAAAACTCAAAACATCTATAAGCCACGATAATATCTCGCAATACAGGTTTCAGATAGAAAGGCAACCCAATAGGAGATCATGTAAGCCCATCAATTAAGAGTTTACAATCAGAGAAGAGACACACTCTGCGGTAATCCATTGACCTTGCAAGTTGAAGACCTTCAAGAATAGTTAGAGCTTCAAAAAAGATAGTGGATCGAGACAGACATGGCACAATAGCAACAACGATGAAACTATTATCATTGCCCAAAATTAGAGCACCAGCACCAGCAAAACAACCTTCTAAAAAGGCCCCACCCACATAGATCTTAGCAAAACAATCGTGAGTCGCACCTTGAGTAGGGCCAACCACATGTCTCTGGTTACTATGAATTTGGTCCTTCCGTTGGATTGGGAGTTGGATCATGAAGTCCCTACACAGACGATGGTAATAAAAGAGTACAGAAGATGGAGTTTGTGCTATGGACTCGATTCATCATATTTTTTGATTTACAAATGACCCAAACTAACAAAGCAATGGAGATTAGAATGTCCTTTCTATCTTTCTTGGACAAACTAGGTTCTGCTATTAAAGACACCAACCGACCACTGGAGGTTCCTTCATTAGTCTTTGGGAGCCTAAAACCTAGCCGTGAACCGAACCAACAAGCTCTGGATAGGTCACACCAAAGAAGAGAATGCTCTACTATGTCTACATGCGACTAACAGAGGGAACACAGGTTTGAGTGGATCACCCCACACTTCCAAAGGTTCAAATTTATAGGAATTTTACCGTGAACAACCTTCTAGAGAAAGTACTTAGCTCTAGGAATGACTGGCAGTCCCCAAATTTCTTTCCATATCACTCTACCTTTTGAGTTTTCCCCACTTGTTCCATCTACATGCCTCTTGTTTTCAATCAATGCTTTTGCATTATGATATGCAGATCTTAGTGAGAAGAGGTCATGTCTCTTCCGTTTCCAGATGTACTCATCTTTAACATTTGCCTGAGGAATATAAATCTCCATGATAGCATTAACTATATTAGCAGGAAACCAATCAACTAGAAGCCTAGCATTCCAGGTCTTAGAGGATGGATCAATTACCTCACAGACTCTGTTAAAGGGGCACTTTAGTGGTTTATCACAGGGTATTTTATGATTGGAAAGATTGGAAAGCCATGGGCCACTCTAAAAATTTATTTCCTCTGCATTACCAACTTGCATTAGAAGGCCTTTCAGGAGTATTTCCTTGCTAGCCATGAGATTCTACCCCCAAGAACAATTATTGAGAGGTTTGGATTGTAGGAAATTGTTGTTTCTGAAATATTTTCCTTTGAGCACTTGGCTCAATAGGGAGTTGGACTCTGTTAGCACTTTCCAAGCCTGTTTTGCAAGGAGTGCAGAATTGAAGGCTTTTGGATCCCTGAACCCCAATTCTCCTTCTCGTTTGGAATTGCAAAGTAGCTCCCAGTTCAACCAATGAATTTTGTTTTGATTGTTCTTACTTCCCCACTAGAACTTTCTCATCGCTTTGGTCAGTTCACCACATGGAGATTAGGGTAAAAGGAAGCATGACATTACATACACTAGAATAGCT
Source organism: Nelumbo nucifera (assembly GCF_000365185.1). The sequence continues at coordinate 230,884 of NW_010729271.1, forward strand.
GAGGTAACTACTTTGATAAGGATTTCCATACCAGCCTTAGAGAGTAGTTGTTCTTGCTAGCCCTGGGTCTTCTTTATAATACTTTCTTTAATGAAAGAAAAAATTTCCTTTTCTGATCTTCCAATTTCAATCGGAAGACCAAGATAATTTCTTGGTTTAATCACTCTTCTAAAGCCTAATGCCTTGGAGAGCATTCTCTAAATTTTAGGATGAACAATTTTATTGAAGAAAACCTCTGACTTATGCAAGCTCACCTTTTGACCTGCTATCAACTCATACTTCCTAAGAATATTAAGAATCCCATCACCTTCTTGGATTGAAGTTCGTGCAAAGATATAGCTATTATCTGCGAAAAGAAGATAAGAAATTGAAGGACTGTTTCTACTTACTTTTATTCGTAAGATCTTTTTAGCTTGTTGACACCACTCCAAATTAGAAGAGAGAACCTCAACAATCATAAGAAAGAGGAATGGAGACAAGGGATCTCCTTGCCTGATGCCTCTCATGGGGTAGATCACCTTGCTGGGTGCTATTCACTAAAACTCTCACAGAAGACACATTGACAGACCCAGTTTCTCCACTTTCCCCTAAATCCCATTATACACAATTTCCATCAAAACAGACCATTCAACCCAATCATAAGTCTCAGCCATGTCCAACTTAATTGCCATAAACTTATTTTTACTTTTTCATGATCTTAGACGATACAGAAGCTCATATGCAATGAGAATATTGTCTGAAATTTGTCTGCCCTCAATGAAAGCACTCTTATTAGAATCAAACACCAGTTTGATGTGATATAATATGCATTTTTCACAAAACACTGGTGTAGTAAAAAATTACGTAGGGGATCTCGGGCTTGTCCTGTGATGTGGTTGCAGGAAGCATAATCTTGAGTTACCCCACTTTCTAACTGGCTCAATTCCACTAACAGTAAAAGTACCAATTGGCTCATTGGGAAAGTTTCTCGCTAATTGGAGCAGAGACTTGAAATCTTATCCTGCCTTGACTAGGGATAGGACTTGGGACGGGGATATGGGTACCCGTGCCTCCGTTGTACCTATAAACCAGAAAAAAAAAAAAAAGAAAAAAAATCCATTGATAGTGTTGTCAAATTATGTAGGATGTGAGAGGGATGGAAAATGGAAGCCTGCTACCCCAACTGATTAAAGGATTACATCATGAAGTCTAAACATCTAATAATATTTAACATAAGAATTAGGAACCCTATGATAGTGGCTGAACTGAATGATTTGTTGCTCTAGGTTCTAGTGATCATACAATAAATAAGTCGTTTACCAAAAAAAAAAATACAATAAATAAGTCAATAATATATTTTAAGGTGGAGTATCATTAACCGACCAAACCTGTCATTTTGGTGGTGTGAGCCTTATTGGTCAACAAATTTAGTCTGTTTTTTCTTTTTTTTTTTTGTTGATTGTTTTTAGCATTTTATGAATGAAATTTATTTATTTGGATTAAAAAAAGCCAACATGTGTCATTTTATTTTGATCGACTTGAAAGAGTTCATATCCTATCCTATTTGATGAATTGTGCCTTGAATCTTTTGTTGCAGGGGTGCAGGGGCAAAGTTCTTTTTGGATGTATGGACCCAATTTATTTTTAGCTTAATCAAACCTGAATATGCTGTTGGGATTTTCTCTTTTATGTATTTTGGCTTTACACAAAGAAGATAAGACAAACCTGTGGCGCGTAAGAGAGAGTTTGGGTGCATTGGACTTCAGATTTTTGTGAAAGAGCGTGTTACACAACATTGTATTTTCTATTGCCATTTTCTATAGTTGATTGCTATTCCTCTGATGGACATAAGCTACAAGATGAACCACATCTCTGTGCTTTCTTGAGTTCAATTTCCCTCTTGTTTTCTCTGTTTTGTTAGCCAATTTGGTTTGAGTTTGTTTTACCGTAACACTATATAAAGGATTTAGTCACCAAAAGATAAAGAAATTAGTCATTCATCAAACTGACTTTTAGTTAAGTTGAACTGTGTACATGTAAGAAGATAGATATGTCCAAGTTGACGGTTCAGTGCAGCCACTTCAGCCATTCTGACTTAAAAAAATAATAATTAAAATAAATAAAACAGCCAAAAATCATTGTTCGAGTTGACAGTTCAACAGCCCAGGTCAGCAGGTCACTGACCAAATCAATGGTTTTTGGCCCAAAAATGGCTTTAGGGTGAAATAGAACAGGTTCTTAGGTCAATCAGTTCGACCATCTGGTCTGACCCGATTTTCAAAACCATGGATCATAGTGTTGGATTTTAAGAACTGATCCTTAGGCACAATTTAGAAGGAGTACAAATACAAATTTGCAGTGCAAAACTTTATATTTTGTGTGTATATGTACAACGTTCAAAAAATTAACATGTATTGGTCTGTATCAACCAATACATATCGTATCGGGAGCTTCCCGATATGCCCCTACAGAGGATGTATTAGGGTTTTGACCAGTTCAGAGGATGCACAAACCTTAAACCGGCCCCTCTAAACTGGATTTGAAACAAATATTTTGTTTTTGCACTTTATAAATTTGTATTTAGGGCTCAGTTTGGAAAGAGTACAAATGCAAATACATACAAAATAATACAAAACATAAAGTTTTGCACTCTACATATTAGCACTTGTACTCCTTTCAAACTGAGCCTAGAGTGCAAAATGCATCTATAAATTTGTATTTATACTCTTTCCAAACTAAGCTTATGGATTAGGTTTCAAATATTCCACTTTAATCAATAAACTTATCGAAATCAGAAAATTAACCCAATTCAAATGATTTCCAACCGCTAATATATAAGCTTAAAACTCCAAAATTGTATGTGAGGGATAGGAATGAATTTATATGGGTATTGTGTAGTTACTTGTCTCTTTAGGCTATGTTCAGTTTGAAGGAAAAAGTAGGGAAAGGTAGGGAAACCTTTATAAACCTTGTATAGGTTTCCTGACGTTTTCCTTCATTTCCCTATCTTTTCCTTCAAACCAAACATAGCCTTAGAATTGAAGTCAAAGACCTCTCTTCCTCTCCCTCATTGTGTCTTTTGAGTAGACATCAGCCACCCACAAGGGGGCGCCTTACAACGTTCCACATCCCACATCCAATTATGTATTGGAAACATCTTCGGATGATAAGTACCAGAAATGATGAGACATCATCAAAAATGTTCTCAATACACGATTGGAATATGTTGTGGGACGTTGTAGAATGCCCCATCGTGGGGGGCTTATTTGAACTCGTAAGTTTTAAAAAATGTGTTTCTTTGCATTCCTAATTCATTCTTTTTGTTGGAAAATAGTAAAGAAGATAGAATGGAATTTATTGGTAATCGCTTTTCAAACCGAGAACTTGTAAATCTATAGCATTGTAGAATTGTGAAACTGAAAATTTGCAGAGAGAATGGGGGCTGAGTCATGCCACTTGATCATTCTCCTTAAAATTGCATTTGCCCCTACAGTGCAGTTGGGTGATTGCAAATTGGTCGCTAAAGATAAAATAGCCCACAGGCCACTAGTAGGCGTGCACTTGCTTACCAGACCTCCGCAAACAATAAAAAATGATGCTAAGATGGATTCTTAGAGAAGAACGATTGACAGAAAATGATGTGCACTAGTGTGTGTGTGTGTGTTTCTAGATCGACCAATACTCCTTTTATAGAATGTTCTCAATCACCCGAATGGACACAAAACTGTTCTTTCAAACGAAAGCAATTTCAGAACAATGCACTTATTCGAAGAGACACAAAGAGGAAACGACACAAAACAGAAAAAGAAAACGTTTAAAAATAAATTTTAAAATTTAAAAGTCAAATGTTTATTCCGGTCAAAACCAAAACAATAGTGTGTATATACACGTACATGTACAGACGCCCGCACCCCCAACTCGGACCTGCTTGGCATGTGTGTGAAAAGAACAAATTTATAAATATACTTCAATCAACTCTTTTTCCAACCAATATAAGACAATGACTCTTTTCATACATTGAAAAGTAAAGAAAGAAAAAAACAAAACTAAAAAAACGTAAGATTCTTAAAATTTTTAATCTTCCTCTAACACTTTTTTTCGTACGTATTGATAAGGCTAAGATAGATGGATGGTTTTGATATGCATTCAATGTATTATAGATGTCGGTGGGCATTGTAATGATAAAGCATCCAAATAACTACCGATGTGCTACGTATTAGAAATTAGAATGTCTGGTGCGGGAAGCTACTGCAGTTCAATTATTCATCTCCACCACCAGCCACATCATGCATGATCCAGCGACTCATGATGAGCGCTTTAGCTTAAAATTTGTCCATACTGCTGGCATCATGTCATGCCAGTTTTTAAGAAGTAACAACAGCATAGCATACACAGAGCCAAAGGGTACCTCTTCCGTTTTTCAGCAATAAATATCAGTCAATTCATTTATTTCTCCGTACTCCAAAAAAAAAAATGCAAATCAGTTAGATTCTCTTTATCAGAAATATGGCGAAATCACGAGTAGTTCAGGAATGATTTTTCTTTTTTTTTTTATGATTTTATGCTTTGAAAGGTGTAGAATTTAATGGGCTGTAGGATGTTATTCATTGCCCATAGGTAAGTGCCCTATATGAAAAGCTTAGAACTTTGGAAAAACAGTAATTTTCTTTTTCTTTTTTCACGGGGAATAAAGGAATTGATGGCTGGAAAAGTGGCAAGACCAAGCCAAGTGCATTTGAAACTTATCAAGTTTCTATTTCTGACTGTTTGGGTCAAGGAAAAAGGAATTCTTTTCCACCAAAAGACACGCCCATTGGCTTCTTTTGATTCGATGAAGCAGATGCATTGCATTGCTTTAATAAATACAAAATTAGTGGGTGGTCCTCTCCTCCTCCAGTTCACCATCTATTTAATTAATACGTGGAGGAGCAACTTGGTGAAGACGACACCATTAAAATCCATTCATCTTCTTCCATGTTTCCTAGTGCCCTGAATAGTTTTCCAAAGCCATGTGGTCGTATACATCTCTCCCCACTGTAAGAATAGTCCTTGTGTTAAGATTGACATGGACAGGGTTCAAAAACAAATGACGCCGTTAGTTGGACGTTTTTGTTACAGTAGGCAATAAGTTGCCATACTCCAGTCCACAAGCAAAACCGTTTGTGGTCACCGGGCCGGGGGTCAAATAGTGCAATCAGAGATGGCCATACTTGTACAGTCATAATAGTCTTCATAGCAGCTATAACCTTTAAAATGGATCTATAGCGGCGGATGATTTATTCTCTCTAAAACTGTCGCCAAAAACATTTAGGCGGAGTTTGGAAGGAGTACAAATGTAAATATGTAAAGTGTAAAACCTTATACTTTATATTATTTTATATGTATTTATGCTATACATATTTGCATTTCTTATACTCCTTCCAAACTGAGCCTTAGTGGCAAATTTCTTATACTTCAGCAGCAGACCAATTTTCTTTCTTGTAGTGTTGAAGAATGAAAATTACTTGGTTCTCACTTTCAACCACATCACATTAGACCCGACTCAATAACCCTTCTGCCAGTTTTTCAATAATTCAAAAACTGAAATATGTGCGAGTTTACCTACTGATCAGTACTAACCTTTTGCAATGTGCTTCCAACAAACCATCGGGTCATACTCATCTGCAGCTTCAATCTTAAGATTACTAGCATGTATGTTGGCACCATGCTCCTAATTACATGTTACAAATAGTTCTCTCCAATCACGGCCTCACTTTTGAGTGCAAGCTACACTGCATCTCAAACCGCACCTCTTACTCTTATATTCTGATTTTCCTATGAGACATGTAAAATGCTGTAAACCCTCTACAAGGTTCTGAAACTTAAGAATCAGCCATATGTATCAAAACTCAAAACTGTTTAACATTACACATGGGCATCCGTCCGTGACATGTTTCATGTTCATCAGTTCATGTAAAGGTGGCAAAGACAAACCAGGGACCCATCTGTTTTTTTCATATCTGCTTCAAGTCCAAATCACCTGCCAACAAAATACGAGAAAAAGTTTAGCCGAATGCTTTAGTTGTTCAGCAGGGTATAAATCACCTGACAACAAAATACGAACAAGGTTTAGCTGAACGTTTTAGCTGTTCATGGAACTGTGGAATCAATGATAAGATTCAACACCAGTACTAAATTCATGGGCCCCACAGCCCACTGAACAGCTAAAGCGTTCAGTTAATCCGAATGGGTCTCAACTTACCAACATCACACATATACATAATGAGTCTCACTTTTATGATGGGCCCCAATTTTATAATGAGATGTGCGGTGTCAGATCAAGTTGGTAGGGTGTTGGTGTTGGAACTTGTTTTGTTGGCAGGTGAGGGCAATTCATCTGCTTCACCCTTTGAATTTGGAATCACAAATTATGATTTAAATTGATCCGAATAGAGTAAACTAGGCCTACTGCACAACTTTTTTTTAAGCGAGGAGGCCTAAGTTGTTACCACAAACAGTTCTACGTACCAAAAAGGTTAAAAAAGTCGATCACTTTATTCATTTTCTCGCTTTCCCAAGTAACTAAATGCGAAAGTAGTGCAATGGGCAATAGGGAGAAGCACCTTCCACAAGGATCAAGACAAGGGCAAGAATCCACATCTTGGCACAAACGAGAGACAGCGATTACAAAATGGTGCTTCATAGTAATTGAAACATGGACAGATGCATCTGTTTTTCAGAAAAGCTCTGCTTTCCACTAAGAAGATGATAAGGAACTCTCAAGGAAATCCCTTTGCATTGGAAAAAGAAAAAGAAAGGGCACAGTTGACTCAAAGTTGAAACAAAAAACAAAAATATATAGATAAACTTTAAATCTTAAATGGTGAACCCTCTGTTGGACAATTCCCCATATCAGATGCTCCTTGTGCATTGTACAATTCATTCTGCTGGCACCGCAGTGCATAGGATGTAACAAAAGGAAAGAAAAGGGAAAATAAATAATGGCCTAAAAATAAACAACCTCATCTCCCACCCAGGCAGCATCTTTCATTATAGAACTCACAAGTTCACCCAGTGAAAATCTGCAAGTCTTTTAACCAGATTCTCACGCAACATCTACTCCCATCATTCCTTCTAAACGTCCTACTGCTGGAAGAAAGAAGCACATAAATAATGTCTACCTGTACAGGTGCAGCATATGCACCACCTTAAGTTTCACTCTCTTAGAAGTTGTCTCATCAGCTGAAGTTGCTTTCTTCCCCGTGTAGCGCTGAAGAGAGAGAAAGTCAATTGCATCTCAAAGGACAAAATAGTGACCATAAATAATGAAAACACAACATAAATCATTAACAATCTCAAATGTCAAGGGCTCAATTCAAAATACCTGTTTGCCGAAGGAGAATGGGACATATTTATACTTGATCATGTGTAATATCTGTCTCTTCATTGTGAGGATGAACAACACCACCCAGTAGAAAAATAGCACCGGCCAGAAAACAGGCACATCAAACATGCTAAAGAATGCCATCACAAAAGCAATACAAAAGGCTTTCGTGATAGCAAACCTGCCACATAGTCACTCACCTAACCATTAATAAGAATACACAATTGCACAGGTCTGAAATGAAACATCCAGGACAACTTGATCTAGTAAGAGATAATTGGATCTGAGAGAAACCCTGTGGCATATGGTTCCGGGAGCAATACCATGACCAACAGTAGTCTAAGACAACATAAACAACACAATTTTTATGTAGTTAAGGATAAAACCAATAAAGGAGACCTAAAATAGGAAATTGGCTGAACCTGATGCAGTGCTTTGTTACACCAAAAGCACTTTAAGCTAGGGTTAGATGATAAAGACACTACTAGATCAGCTCATCACTGAAGCATGTTTACTTATACAGTCTTGGGATGCTTGCTTACATAGGGAAATGATTTAGAATAGGATGCCTAAAACTATTCAAAAATACAAAGATAAAACCTCAACCAACAAATTATGAGTACCATACCCTTACCCAAAAAAAAAAAATTATGAGTACCATAGGAGTCAATAGAAAGTAAAACAAAGTATCCTTAAAATATTTTTTTATCAGTAAAAACCTCTTCTAATATGTATTACATATGAGAGGAGAGAGAGAGAGAAAGAGAGAGAGAATTCATTAAGATCAAGTCAATATCATTTACTTGTTTGAATACAAACAATAACACTGAGTCAATGTGGAACAAAATGCATAGACTTGTAACTTGGTTGGAGTTCCACCTGGTCCATGATCAACTGCTGCACAGAAACCCCTGAAGTCACATTTGTTCTGAGGCTGGTATGAAGTCTCATAACTGCCATTCACGTCCATAAGACACAGAATTTCTATCTAATAAAATTCGCCTTGCATATATCCATTCTGTGCTCATGTGATCCAGGTGCTTGGAATTTTGGAGGTCAGTGCTAGAGCAATATACCACATCAGAGGCATGAAACAAGAATTACATGTTGACAGGGGTAGGATAACTTTCATCAATTCCATTATTGTTGATCTGCCGCTTCTTTCCGTCTTTCAAATGGCCCATATCAAAGCTACAAATGGGATTGAGAAATAGAAAGCCCAGCCTGGCCCAAGATCACCCTTAGACTGAACGGTAAGGTTATATTTGGAATGGGGCAAAATAGAAACACATGGAAACACAAATCTGCTATTTTCTAGATTTTATTGTTTAGCTGTGAAATGTCGCTATTTACAATCCAGATAACACTGAATTTTTACTGCATTTTCACACTCACACACAGAAAAAAAAAAAAAAAGAAAAGAAAATCCAAATGCAGAGTTAATGAAAGAAGCAGGGTGGTGTAGATTATAGGCACCAAAACTTCATCCTTTACTCCCAAGTTCATTTTGCTAGAAGCAATCTCTGTTGTCCTATGGGTCAGAGTTGATAATAATGGATTGCTATTGGGATATCAGGTTAAGAAGAGGGATAAGCAGTGATTTAAAATGCGCACACGCAAGGCACACTTCAAGGCCTGTACCTCAGCTAGGCCCAGGTACAGCCCCCTTTAAAAAGGCGTGTGCCTAATGTGTCTATACATGCACTTGGTCCACCTTGCGCCTCAGCTCAGGCATGGTACGTCAAGGACTTGGTGCAAGGTTTAAAATATTGATACGATATGGGGTGTATCATATTGGTATCGACTATAACCAGCACGAGATACGCTATGATTGGAGATGAATCCTGCTAGTCATACATATCGGTCCAGATCACATTGTATCAGCCAATACGCACCAATATGCACCACCACACAATGATGCACCACACCCTTCTAATAAAAAAATGAGGATAGTGACGCCCAAGTCCTAAATACACCCTTAAACCACTAAGCTATCTTGCTTCTTTTGATAATAAGTGAAATAAAATAACTTTTATTAACTTTATTAACTACATGCAATCCAAATAAATAATACATATTTATGTTTAACAACTCCAACTAAAACTTAAAAAGAATAATATTCAAAATTAGTATTTTATAAACTAATGAAATAAATAATCTATCAAATCCACACTAAAATCAAAAGATGATTTTAATCTCTAGCAATTTATAAAAATAAAATATTAATAATAGAATAATTATTTTAGTACTTAATATTTATAAGTTTTCACATGATATATATATATATATATATATTAAATTTTTACACATCTTTTTAAAATTATTAATTAATATTTTAATTTACATTAAGTAACAACATATTTATTATTTACAAAAATGAAAAATGTTTACAAAATATTCAAGAATATAATGTTAGATTGAATCTATCAAATCAACTAATCTACATTTATATCAAAACATGATTTTTAACTTTATAAAAATTATAGAAATTAAAATTATTAATGGAATAATTATTTTAGTAATTAAGAATTACAAATTTGCATATTATATGTATCTTAGAAATTTTAACAGATTTGATATATTTTAAGTTCACATTATATATTTTTATAAATCACTATTTGATATTTTATTAATTTACATTTGATAATTTATAATTTGGTTAACTTTTTTGTTAATGTAAAATAGAAATAATTGATATCGTCCATTTATCAAAAAAATAATTGATATCATAATTAAAATATAGTAGGTGCATATGTTTTGTGTTTTGGACTCTTGATTTATCCATTATCAATAAAATTTTATGATATCTATGCATCCCGCTGTATTAATTGTAATATATTTTTTCATATACACCATTAAAATATACATTTCCTATATATTTTACATTATTTGTGGCTATTTGACCTTAAATTTAGTGTTATTAATGTATTTATGGAATTTGTATGTGTTTCCCTAGTGTATCCATGTGTTGTCAAAGCATTTCTATATCCATATTCGAGTTGTCCAATACGATACCCAATATTGATACTTTGATTCTTGCTTGGTGTAAAGGCATTTCATAGAATTAGGAATGCACGATGTTTAACATCACTAGGGTCGTTCATCAAACCGATGAAACCTACCAAACCTACCAACCTGACCCAATTCAAGTTGAGTTGGTCAATTTTCTATTATTTTTTGATTGGCCTCAATTTAGCTATTATGCTAACTCGAGAGGTTGGGTCAATTTCGGTTTATCCATGTGTAAACTGACCCTATATATATACATATATAATTTTTAATATGGGAAAGTGTGAAATTCCCATATTTCCTAGTTTAAAATATTTTATATTGTAAATTTAATTTTAAAAATATTTTTTAAAATATAAAAGTATTTTATATTTTTAATAATATCACTATAATTTTAAGTTAATATTTAAAAACTTTTGAATCAAATTACCAAACCAAACTAATACAACCTAAGTTGGTCTGTTTTCACTAATGGTTAGTAGATTTCGAGTGACCGATTCCCCAACTTGATCAGGTTGGTTGATTGGCCATACAGCTTGCAACCAAACCAAACTGACCCATGAACACCCCTAAACATCACATTATTAAGCTATTATTTATTAAAGAAAAGTAGTATACAAGGCATATACAACATGAGACAAGACAGCACTGCCTCAAACACAACACTAACAAGCTAAATACCCTAGAAGAGTCTAGACCAACATCTAACAGAATCAGGACTAGGCCTTGCAAAAACAACCAAATAAAGTAAAAACCACTAACCCTACAAAAGGGCCTAGATCCATTTCCACCCAAAAATGAGGCTAGGCCTATAAAGAGGTATCTAAACAACCAGACTAAACAACCACAAAACGAATACTTAAGTTGTTGAGTCCTTGAATATGATTTATATGTTATGTTTATGTATTTTAATTTGCGATAATAGGCTTTTTAAAACATTTAGTTTAAAAACAAAGTTTGCATTTTTTTAATTAGTACTACTTTTTAACACATTTCATTGGAAGGTGGCCACAAACTCATGAGAACGATATCTTTTCTACCCAGATACAGAAGGATATGGGGTCAGATACCAAATTTACATGAAAATTTAAAGTATCTAACACAATATGACACCCTTGTACAAGTGTTTGGGTATTATAGCAGTACATATAAATATGCTCCAACGGGGGAAAAGCCTAGAAAAGATATCGAAATGTATGTCTTTTTTGCAAAGAAAATGGAGAATAAGGTATTTGTCCCTTTATCTATCATCATGCCCATATTTGGTAACTAGTGGAAATGCCCCAAGATGTATTGGGGCTAGCTAGGAGATCATTCTCTCTTCCTAAAAATAAGGTAAGATCATCTAGAGGAATTCTTTGTTGCCACCACCTAACGTATTTGGGAGGGAACTCTAGACTCTAGCAATAGGCTAGACGCTTTTGGAGCTCTTCCATAGACCTAGTCACCATTGGAGTTGCACATTGCATTGCAAAAATTAGAGGACTTTACAAGTTTTCCTGTTCATTCTTTGTGAGAGTGGTAAATTATCCGCAAATGGATTACTGGATAATTTGAGGGTAGGTAGAGCTAACAGGGATAGTGATGTTCTTAATCAGGTCCAACAGGCATTGGCATCCATGTCATGCAAGGGTATTGGTATTCCAATAAAGCAACAGACTTGATGTTGAACGGAACTTTTTACACAATTTGGAGGAAATGTGACAATTCAGAGGCTAAAACTATTGATTCAAGACTAAAAATCTCATTCAACTGAGTGCCATGAGTTTTTAGTAGTGACAATATTATAAATCCAAAGTCTACACCCTCAACAAGACAAGTAAAGAGGTTATTATGCTAACCATGAGTTTCAAGGAGCAACATCATCTGGGGATCTTTTCTCCACAAGGATTACTTGTATTTTTACCTTTTATCTTATTTTCTTTACATTTTTAAGTTTTGTGTATGAATGTGTGGATGATTTTGGACCTTTGTGGGCAATGTTGTTTTGAACCCCCACTTTGGTATTCTCGGGAATGAAGGGTGTTGCCATATTCAACCAAGTCACCTACATGTTCAACTCATTGGAATTTAGGCTTCAAAACAGCAATGCCATTACCCAAATTCAGGTTCATACCATACCAAATCAGACTTGAACAATAATATGGTCTAGTGGGGATTCGCCTCTTGTTGCTGGTAGGTCAGGTTGATGGCATTTTTGAACATTCTTGTAACAAATAGGGTTTTGAGGGGTTTGAATCTATGTTTAGTTTTCTTAAGAAGCATCTCAAAAGATTCACTAGTGTACCAATAATAGCTCCATTGAGGAGTGATCTGATGCAAGTTAAGAGATCTAAAGCACAAAGAAAGGCTGAAAAACATTCGTTGAACCTGCAAGAAAATGCTAGAGAGGAATACTTAACAGAAGATAAGACCCTTGATAAAGGAAAAAGGACTCATGTAGATAATCCTAATTATTCAGGAAAAGGATTTCTTAATTTGAAATGTAAATAGCAAAGCAGGGAAACAAGTTGGTTGGGGTAGGAATAGAACAGATAGACAGGGTGAGGCTAGGAGGAAGCGGAGCATTATTTTTTCCATTTCTGTGTAGATAACTTATTCATAGTCATGAACATTATTAACAAGGAGAAAACTTTGAAAAAACAGCAAATATAGATGAAAGGATAATATTGATAGAGATATCGATGCATAGATTGGATGAAATCTAGGGTTATACAATGACAGGTTATACACCAAATATATATAGGTGATGTCACTTGGTCAATTTGGGCTAGCCTGTCAATTGGAGCAGTGATCAGTGAACCAACACCCCATCTTGAACTATTGTCCAGGCTGGCTCTAACTACACCAAAAGACATGAAAGAGGGGGAAGACATACAATTGTAAACCAAAAAAAGGGCACCATATCAACCAAAAAATAAATCATTTTTTATCATATAAATAAATTGTTTTATTATACTAATTGAAATGTAAAATTTTAGGAAACTTAATTTGATGTCACTTATTGGTTGGAGGGTGGGGTAGAACACTAAGTTTATTTGAAGAAGTAGGAGCATACTTTCTATCTTCGTATCTTTCTCAGTTCATGAAGAAAATGTTGTGAATAAGATTTAAAAATATTTTAAGAAATTCAATCAAGATTTAATCTCAACCACAATAGGAATAGTTTCACTGATCAGACATATAATGAATGAAAGAAAATAATCAGCAGCACTAAACAGACTCATGCTTCTGACCAAAAAGGAAGATAATCCCACTATTTCTATAATAGTTTCACAAATAAATTTCAAGGAAAACAAAAACATCCTTTGTACCCCAACAATGACAGGGAACTTGCACAAACATCCATCAAATAGAAATTCAAACCCAGAAAAGCAGCACGGAAAAAAAAACACTCCATTCCTGTTACCTCAACTAATATATGTCGCTGCTAGTAATCTTATATATAGCATGCATACTAGAGTTTCATTGATTGACTCCAATAATAGCAATAGGAATCCAAAGCATTGTCAAGAAATCCCTTAAACCCGATCCATATTCTGTATAGGCTTGAGCCTGGCCCAAGTTGTGTTAGGATTTAGCTAAGGTTAGGGTTTTGGCTGACTAACCTAGGTTCTACCTTGTATTGGATGAGGCCTTTGGCTGAAACCCAATTCCTAGGATTGGACCCAGGTTGGCCTTAAACTGGGTCTGGCCTTCCCAAGCACCCTTAGTATGCAGCAAATGCACCAAGTCTATCCAGGTATCTGCAATTGTTTGGTGCATCATACCTATAGGTTTCGATCTCATGGAATAAGAGACATCCACAAATATTAAATTACATAAACAATACAAAATGTACTTCAATTAAAAATGGAAAAAACTTGGAAAATGGAAGTGTTTTACACTTTGTTGTAGATCCTTTCTCATGACATCTTGTTTAAAAGTGTCAAATACCAATACCTTTTGTTTATTAGTTTGGTGAATAATCAGAAAGTTACAAGGAGTGGCATGCCAAGTGCCAATCGAACTACAAAATACCTTACTAACATTTCAACACTATTGGAGATTGTCTCATTAAGGCTTTTCTTTTTTCCTCCATTACATTCCCAAGCTTCTTTGTCATTTTTGGCTAAACTCAGCCTTGACAAAACTTAGTAAAGGAATTAGCAGCCTATTAGGCAGCCAGTCATAAAGCTCAATTTCTTACAAAAATTGAATCAAGCATGGAAAGGGTCGATAAAAAGTTTGTGGATCTACCAAACAACATTCACAATTGCCTTCATATTTCTTAGCAACCACTTCTTTTTCCCACCATAAGCCTGAAGAGCATAGATAGTTGGCTTCTTATTTCTTAGCAGCCACTTTTCTCAACCATAAGCCAATATTTTAAAAGGTTTGCTCAGGCACAAAGGTGAGGTGCTTTCTAGATTGGGTGCCTCACCCAGGCTAAGGTGCATAACCATTAGACAGGTGCTCGCCTTTGCACCAAGGCGTGCGCCTCAGGCCATGCGACAGGCGGCCCAGGCAAGCACGTAGATGAGGTCTTTACACAATTTCGAAAATAACATTAAAATATAAAAAAAAAACTCAAAATAGGAAACGTAAGATAAAAGGAAACTGAACCAACAAGGATCTTTTCCAAAAAAAAAACAAAAGAAAAAAAAAGGAAAGTGGAGGGAAGAGTTACTTCGTCCAAAGACTCCAAATCAGAGGAAGCTCATCCAATTCCCAGCTCCAGTTCATCCAAGCTTACATCGAACAAAGGTACAAAAGTATCAAGTATGTATATCTTCTTCTTCCTACGGTAGTGTTGCTGAGAAAATAGGGGCTCCGCCCCATTATTTCGAACAATCCAGCAACTCCGCCCCATTCACAGAGCTTTTAGACGAAAAACAGAGCTCCGCCCTTCTTCTTCCTCTTCTTCTTCCTTCTTCTTCCTTCTTTTTTTTTTCAGTTTTTCTCATTAAAAAGGGGCTCCACCCCATTTCTTTGTCAATTTTCCTCTTCACAATTTTGAGTTATGTTTAATCATAGGGAGATATATCTTATATACCATCTGAGAAGATGGATTACAAATAAAAAACAATCATATCTATCCAAATATCTATGTCATATTGACAGATCTAAAAATCTAGTACCCAAACAAATTAAAATCAAATTTTAGCGGACTTGAATCAAAGCTGGAATTGGATACAAACAAAATCTTAACTACAACTAAATTAAAATGCCTTGTTAATGGCTCATATTTGGGTGAGCACCCAACCCCTAAAAGACCACTTTCCTTCTCTCTATTCCATCTCCCTTTTTAAAAAGAAATCAATTTCACGGTTTCTTCCCCCCCCCCCCCCGGTTCGCCCTTTAGATTTAAACTAGAATTTTGGGTTTCGAAAAGGGTTAAGGGATAAAGAACTTCTTTGTGTTTCAGAGCTCTTGTTGCTTCTAGACTCAATGTGCCTGGACCCCCCTAACCTGGATAAAAGGGTTTGGTCTCTAACCTCAGTTGGCTCCTTCACTTGTGCATCTTTTTTTAAAGCCCTCTGCTCCAATCCCTCCTCTCAGGTATTCCCTATTAAAGAGGTCTGGTCAAGGCCAATTCCTCCTAAAATAGCAGTGTTCTGTTGGGTAGCCTACTTGGGTAAGATCAATACAGTGGAAAACTTGCAAAAGAAGAAACCTTACTTGTGTTTGTCCCCAAATTGGTGCTTCTTGTGTAAAGTGAAGGGTGAGGACTATAACCATTTACTGATATCATGCTCTTTTGCTGCCAATATTTGGAACTGGGCTGTTGCACTATTTGGGTGCAGGTGGAACTTGCCCTCTAAAGTAAAGTTGCTATTCATCCCGGCTGCCTTTGGGAGATTGACAAGAGGGAAGCTAATGTGAAAATGTATCAAAGCCACTACCTTGTGGACTTTATGGGAGGAGAGAAATGCTAGAATATTTCAAGAAAAGGAAATAAGTCTTGTTGAAATTAAGGAATGCATAATGACAAGAACAGTCTTGTGGTTAAAATCTTCACACTTGTTGGCAGATTACTCATTTGATGACTTGAGGAGAAACTGGGCAACAGTGGTTTCTATAGTCTCCACAAAGAACAAATCACAAGCTGAATGGGAATCCCCACCGGATGGAGTGGTAAAACTGAAATTTGATGGTAACTGCCAAGGTAACCCAGGGCCATCTGGAATATGAGGGATTCTGAGAGACAAAAATAGCAACATGTTGTCTTTATTTTCAGGACCAGTGGGTGTTGGTGATTCTGTAAGGGCAGAGATACTAGCAGCGGTACAAGGTATACAGATGGCCAGTCAACTTGGAGTGAATAATTTGATAGTAGAAGGGGATTTCAAGGTAGTAGTGGGCTGGTTGACAAGTCTAGAGACAGCTTGTTGGGGCTATAGGGATCTATTAAAGAAAGTTAAATGGCTAACAAGGAATATGTCAGTTAGGTTTTAGTGGGCCAGCAGATCAGCAAATGCAATGGCTGATTCTTTGGCCAAGCAAGGGGTGTCAAGGGGAGGTCTGTTTTGGGCCACTTTGTAATTGTGTTTCAGGCTTGTGTTTGTTTAGTGTTTATGACTCAGCCCTAAGGGGAGGTAACACCTCGTGCCTCTTCCTAGGTTGAATGTACTATTATTTTTTGAATTAATAAAACTATTCTCATTTATCAAAAAAAATGGCCCATAACTTCAACTAAATTAAAACACTTGGACCAACAGAGCTTTTAAAAATCTAGTAATTTACTAAATTATTAATAGGATTGAAAATTCAAGGAGCTACATCGAGGGAGCTCAACCTCCTGAAATCAGATTACAATGGAGAGATGGGAAGGGTGGGGAGAAGGAAGAAAACAGAGAGGTGACAGAGAAGGTAAGAATTCGATTATTCTCTTCTGACCAGATCGTTACATAACAACCTCAATTTATAATCACTCAATGACCATCTCGCTACTGGTGCTAGCCTTTGCACAACCTTAAGCGCAACCTTGTCCTCAAGGTTGAGGTGGCCAAAAAGCTGCTGAAGTTTAGTATAATCCTCCCACGTGGTATCTTCTCTATACAGGTTAGCCCACTCTACCAGAGCTTACTTGATGAGTCTGCAACCAGATTTCATCCATCTGAAATTGACCAGCTTCTGAGGTTTGGTGAGGAGTTCCCCTTGCTCAGAAAACTCAGGTAGAGTTGGACTGTCGTAGTGGCCGTGGTGTTCCCCCGCTTCAAAAGTGACACATGGAACAACAGGTGTAGCTTGGACCCTAGAGGAAGGCCAGTTTGTAAGCGACCTGTCCTACCCTTTGCACAGCCTGGAAGGGTCCAAAGTAGCGAGGGGAGAGCTTCTGAGTTCTGTGTTGCTCTATGGGCCAGAGAAGATTGTCGATAGGGCTGAAGTTTCAAATACACCCAATCCCCCGCCTTGTACTCAACTTCTTGGTGCTTTTTGTTGTAAACGGCCTTCATGTGTTTCTGGGCCTGATGCAGATGGGCCTTCAGAGCCTTAAGGGCTTCATCTCTTGCTACTAGCTGGTCTTCAACCTCTGCTATAGAGGTGGACCCCTTCTCATATGGAAGGACTGAAGGGGGCTCTCGAATAGGAGTGCAAATGGATCGGATCATGATCCGATCCCATTCAAGATCCAATCTTATTTGGTCGAATTCGGATCACTCCTGGCCGGATCTTCGGATTGGATTCCGATCACCCCTATCCAATTCGATGTGTTATATATTTATAAATATAAATATATATAATACATATATATATATATGTTATTTATTTATTTATAAATGCATTATTTATATTGTATTTCTATAAATTTGTTATATTATTTATTTTTTATAAAAACATGCATATATATGATGATAATAATTAAAAAAATACTTGTGTTTTTTTGTTTTTTTATTTAAATTGGTATATTTTATTTTTTCTTTTAATAATTTATTAAATTTAAAAAAAAACAAGTCGGATCAAATCAAATCCGAAGATCTAGTAGGATCCAAATTCAGATCGAGTCCTATTAGATCCAATCGGATCAGATCGGATCCGACATGAACAATGTCGGATCGAATTCAAATATACCCTAATTCGAATCTGATCCAATTCATTTGCATCCCTACTCTCGGCCATACAAGGCCTTGAAGGGAGTGGTTCCCGTGAAGACATGGTAAGTGGCATTATACCAGTATTCCCCCTAAGGAAGCCATTGAAACCATTTGGTAGGTTTGTCTCCTACAAAGCACCATAGGTAAATCTCGAGGCAACGGTTCACTACCTCCGTCTAGCCATTAGACTAGGGATGATAACTCATGGAATGGCACAACAGAGTACCTTGAAGGCGAAATATTCTTGCCAAAAATGGCTCATGAATGTGGGGTCACAGTCTGTGACTATGGCAGTAGGAGTCCCATGCAGTCTTTCAACTTACCTTAGCCACTTGTGCTGCTAAGGGTGGGATAGGGGTATGAAGTGAGCGTACTTGCTCAGTCTGTCAACCACCACTAATATCGTTGTCTTCCCTTCTGACTTAGGCAACCCAGAAAATGAAATCCATGGAAATTTCGTTCCATACCTGATCGGGAATGGGCAAGGGCTGTAGCAGCCCAGCTGGTGCCTACGTTCTGTACTTCTACTGTTGACAAATGTGACAGGCCGCAATGAAGTCTTGGATCATCTCCTTCATTCCTCGCCAGTAATAGTGTCTAGCCAGCTGCCTATATGCTCTTAGGACCCCGGAGTGGCCTCCCGGAGGTGATTCATGGAGGATCAAGTCATTACTGTAAGATGAGTGCAGGGAAAGGACCAGCCAATTCTTGTAGAATAAGGTGGTGCCCACCACAGAATATCCCGGTACTGCAACTGGATCCGCCTGCCACTTCTTCCATAGGGAGCCCAATTCAGTGTTGTAGGGCTTCCTCTTTGATTTTCTCTACCAAGCTATAGATGGGTCTAGAAACCTGCATTTGAAGCAATTCCTCCTTCTTGGACAGAGCGTCAGCCACTGCATTAGATGGGCCAGCCTTATATTCAATGGAAAAATCATAGCCCATGAGCCATGAAGCCCATTACTGTTGTTCATACGTGAGAACTCGCTGGTCCAATAGATGTTTTAGGCTCCACCGGTCCGACCAGATTGTGAACCACCGACCCAAGAGATAGGCCTGCCACTTGTGTACTGCTAGAGCTACCACCATCAATTCTTTGATTTCTTTCTCATAGGTGGACTTGCCTAGGGCTGAAGGTGTGAGCGCCTTGCTGAAAAAGCAAAGGGCCGGCCACCTTGCATGAGAACGACCCCGATGCCTCGCCCTGAGGCATCACACTCTACCACAAATTCGTTGGAGAAATCAGGAAGGGCTAGTTTGGGGGGGTGTAGTGACTGCCTGCTTAAGATCAATGAAGGCTTGTTCGGCTTGTTCAGTCCACTGAAAAGAGTCCTTTCGGAGCAGCTGGGTCAAAGATGCTGCCAACACTCCATAGTGCCTAATGAAGCGCCGGTAATAACCAATCAAGCCCAAAAACCCACACAGGCTTTTAACAGAGTTGGGCCAGCCCAATTGGCCATGGCCGCTATTTTATCTGGATCTGTCTTGACCTGTCCACCCGAGCTGGGTCAAAGGTGCGTGCGGAAAGCAATTTTGTGCACGTCCTCCGGGTGGGCCCGGATCTGATGGTAACCCAACCGAAGATCCAACTTGGAGAAATAGACTGCTTGCTGCAGCTCCTCTATGAGGGGAATCGGGAAGCTGTCCTTTATGGTGATTTTATTTAACGCCATGTTGTAATCAATACAGAACCTCTAAGTCCCACTTTTTTCCTTACCAATAGGACGGGTGAAGCATACAAGTTGTTGCTCAGTTGTATCAGTCCTTTCTCAAGCATCTCTTGTACACTTCTCTCTATTTCAACCCGTTAACTATATGTAGGAATGGCAACGGGGTGAGTTTGGGGTGATGATCATATTTCCCGTCTCCGGTCCTGATTCTGAAATTAATCCCATCCCCATCTCTGATCCCCACCAGGGATAAAACTTGTCCTCCATCCCCGTTCTCCAACGGGGATGGGATCCCCATGAGGATTCAAATCCCTGAATTTTTTTTAAATATCAGTATTTTTTTGAAAAATAAATTTACTTATAATAAATAAATATTTTAAATTATAAATAATATTTAAATATGTTTTGATATATATAATATAAATAATATAATAATATGTATTTAATATAAATAACATTTAATATATATATACATATATAATCGAGGTCGGGGCAGGACAGGGACCTCAATCCCCGTTGAATCAGGGATGAGGAAAATTGTCATCCCTAGGTAACCGTAGGATTCAACCTTGGTGGATGGGGCTCCCAGGTATGTGGGGATTTTGTGGTCATGGAGGCGAGATGGTGCGAGGAGCAACTATTTATTGAAGACATCAGCATAGTTGGACAGCTGTTGGAGTTGTGTTGCTCCTCTGGGGTGGTAATGGGGTTGACAAGGCAAGTAAGAGTGGGTTCGGATTCCATGGACCCGAAGTGAATCAAAGTGGGGACTTCCTGATTTTGACAGTATTTAATGACTGCCTAGGAAGTCTTGGGTGTGGGTCTATTGGGCTGCACCCCATGCATATGAACTCCATTGTTAATTGGGCCCAATCACAAGTGACCTAGCCCAATTGCTTCAAGCACTGGATGCCCAAAAGGGCCAAAACTACGTCAGACTCGGTGAACTCTAAGGGGTAAAAGTCCACCTGGAAGAGGCCCCTTGTGTTCTTAGGCCCACTTCCTTACAACATCCATCACACCAAATGTAATGTCCATTCGCCACCCTTACAGAAAATGGGCTCGTGGGTTGTATTGCCAGGCTCAACCGTTTGGTCAAGACCGTGTTGATGAGGTATAGACTACTCTCACTGTCTATCAGAATTGAAACCCTTTGACCCAAAATGAGCCCATGCACCCGCATCATTTGATGAGAGCACAAACTGGTTAAGGCTTCCAGGGAGATCTCAGTCTCAGCTTGCTCTGTTTCCGGAATCTCCTCCTGGTTCACTTCCTCGGGTGAGTCCACCTCCGGTTCTAGGTTGTCTTCCAAGGGGTCATCCAATTGAAGGGCAAAGAATTGTTGTGATTTGTACCGGTGACCGGGAGAAAATTTCTCATCACATCACAATTATAGCACAACCCCTTTTCCTGGCGTGCCTGCATCTCTATTCACGATAGTCTCTTGACAGGGACAGTGGGTGACGGGTTTAGCTTGGGTGGTCCCGGTTCAGACTTGGGTGGAGTCTTAAGTATAGGTCCTACGGGTCAAGTCAGGCATTTGAGGCAGTTGAGCCTCTCCTCTTGGAGTTTGGCCAGGCCCACCACTGCTAATAGGGAGGTTGGCTTCATCGCCTTGACCTCAATCTGGATATCGTCCCATAAGCCTCGGATGAAACACCCTGTGAGGGCATTCTCTAGCCAGCCAGTGACTCAGGTTGCCAATCTCTCAAACTCGACCTAATAATCCTTTATCGTCCCAGTCTACTTCACTCTCGACAAGGTTTCATCATAGTTATCTAGGCCCAATAGTCCATAACGAACAGTGAGGGCTTGAATGAACTCTAACCAATAAACCTGGGGATGAATCCGGCGGTACCACTAGTATCAGAGGATTGCTTCACCGTCCAAGTGGATGGAAGCAACCTGTATCTTTTGGTCGACGGAGGTCTCGTGGTACTCGAAGTATCGCTCGGCTCTATAGATCCAGGGGATCGGATCCTCACCTGAGCACACCTTGGAAAACCGTCCAACGAAACCTCCTCCCCGCCTGCTAGAACTGCTGCTCGGAGCTTCTCCTTCGTTCTCTTTGGTTGGTGTCACGGTGATCTTTTCGTACTGGGCCACAACGTGGAGAGGACCTCCTTCAATTCTCTCAGGTCGCCGACTACCTTGCTGATTTCATTCTCCACACGGCTTACCCAACCGTCCATGGCATTGGACCTAGTGTTGGTCATCCCAGATCGCAACTCAAATACCAAATAATAGGATTAAAAATTCAAGGAGCTACTTCAAGGGAGCTCAACCTCCTGAAATCATATTACAATGGAGAGATGAGAGGGGTGGGGAGAAGGAAGAAAACAGAGAGGTGACAGAGAAGGTAAGAATTCGATTATTCACTTTTGACCGGATCATTAAATAACAACCTCATTTTATAAGCACTCAATGAACTTCTAGTTGGATTTTAATCTCATAAGAGATTAAAACCCAATTTTGAACTTGTCCCACATTGGAAAATTACAAGTTTTGTTTTCAGTATTTCAATAGGAGCTGATTTACACTCCTTAAATTAGTAGAGGAGAGTATGGGGATTCAATACTATGCAACGTGCGTGCGCGCATGTGTGCGGCACAATGAGGTGCTTTAGAGGCGCACTTTGCTCGCACCCGCATGGCTCGCGATGGGTAGCTTTGGTTTTGGTGCCGTTGCTAACCGTTGATCACCATTGATGAGATCAACGGTCACGATTCGATCGGGTGTGATCAAGAGGCACAATTCAAAGTTAACAGTCACTAACTGTTAACTACTTTTTAAACAGTCACAATATTGTGACTGTTCAAGGTGTTTTCTCTAAACCAGCACCTACCTTTTCCTCATACCTCTTAACAAATTATTTAAGGAACATGAGTCAGACTCCAAATCACACAATTTAGAAATTCCTCTTGTTCGTGATCATGAAAACAAGTTTTCCTTGGGTTATATTTATGAGGCTATGGACAAGACAAAGGAGGCCATTGACAAAGCATTAGGTTAAAGGCAAAAAAAATATGAAGACATTTTTGAAATTATTGATAAGTGGGAATGCCAACTCCATAAACTAGTGCATGCAGTTGGTTACTTTTTGAACCCGTGATTTTATTATGATGATCAAGAGAGAATTAAGTCTGAAGAAGAGGTTATGATGGGGCATTTTAAGTTAGGGGTGTGATAACCCTGCATTTTGATACCTTAAGGACATCAATTCAGGGGTATTTTCAACCTTAAAGTAATCAAAGTGTACCATTTTCCCTGTTAAAATCAATTATGCGACCTCTGAGGGTCTCTGTGCAAATTATGTAGAAAACTATGAAGTTTTCTAGGCTGAAGTGTAGTTTTTGGGAAATTGGTGTGAAGACCAATTGAGAGAGGATGTGTTTTTGTAAAGAACTGAGGACAGGAGAGCACCTCTTATCTGTTAAACCTAGTTGGCGCCCATCCTATTGTATTACCAAGCTCCCCTCTCCTTAGCAAACCCTAGGGAGCCTTTTTAACCTAATATTTTCACTCTTAGCAAACCCTAGCCGCCCCTAGGTGTTTAATCTCCACCCTCCACCTCTTTTAATCTCAACCATTCATTTTAGGGCTCTCCTTTATAGCTTTTAAACCCTAGGGCGCCACCTATTCTGCTAATACACCATTTAGCCTCTCACCTCCAAATCTCAGCCACTCCCTCCATCTTATATCCCAAACATTCAATCTAAGGCACCACCTATTCTTTTAATCTTAATCCTTCAAGCCTAGATGTTCTAATCTACACCCTCCATTTCTGGGCGCCCAGATCTCAGTCATACATAATATTGGATGCCCTCTCCTTTTATTTTTAGCCATAGGATCACCCCAAAACCATCTTAGCCATCCATTAGAAACCCTAGGCCGTCCCTAACTTTGCTAAATCACAACTGCCGCCCCCCCTCTTTCTTCCTATTTCCAGTTATGTCCACACTTCTCTATAAAAAGGGTCCCAAGGTCCCTATAGAAGGGATTGGTCAATTCCCCCAATTAACAAGGCTAAGCTTTCTTGAGGAGTTCAAGGGTTGTAGAAGGGGAGGCCACCCAAATCTTGTCAGTAAGGGTTCCTGCAAGATATTCAACCATTCTATAACTACCGCCACAGAATCTGATCAACCATTCTTTTCTTTTCTTTATTTTCTTCTTGTTGTTATTTTTATTTCTGTAATCTTTTAGATTTAATTCTTGTTCGTTTCTCTATTTTGCAGCTAAGGTGTCTCGAGGGGTTCGAGGGTTGTAGAAAGGATAGACGTCCGGTTCTTGTCAAGAGGGATTTCTGCAAGCTGTCTGGCCGATTTGCAGCTACCCCCACCAGATCCGGATTTTGGATCTTTTTTTTTATTTATTTTATTTCCTTTGTAGATTTCCATACTTTATTAAATTCTTATTTTTATTTATTGTCTTGTTTAAATTCGAAACATTTAATTTCAGCAATAATAGATTCTATTTTCTTATTTTCTACAATTCTCAATTGTATTCTCTTGTCCGGATCTAAGTATATATTAATTTTTCACTTGCTTCCCTGTGGATACGACTCGTTCTCACCCATTTACTACATTAGTAGTTGCTTGAGAAACGGTAAAAATTATAAATGTTTAAACTAGTGCTCCAGAGTGTTTAACGACGCGCTTCCGGAGACACCAAGTTTTTGGCGCCATTGCCGGAGAAGCACGGAGAAAGTTATTTATTTACTTTTTTCGGATCTGTTTCATTATTTTTTTCTTTTTCATTTTATTACTTGATCCATTATCTTAGTTTAATTTTTGTTTCTCTCTGATTCTGCAGGACGGAATAGCGAAAGGTGGGGTACCGGAGTGTTGCGGGACTGCGGGACAAAAGAGAAGAGAAGAAAAATTGGATTGCGTTTCAAGTGTAGTCATTCCATTTTACTTTTGATTTTTTTATTTTTATTTTTGAACTCTTTTTTTAGTTGAATAGTGATTTTTTAATTTTTAATTAATTTTTTTTAGATCCGATTTATTTTTTTTCTAGTATTATTTTGCTTCCACTTTGTTGCTAGATCTATTCTCCTTTCTTTATTTTAATTTCTTGTTCAATTTTTTTGCTTTATTAGGTTTGTGTTTTTCTTTTATTTCAGATTTAAAAAAAAAACAAAAAAATTTCATTTATTTCATTTAAATTTCAAATTTAAATTCAAAATTCAAAATTTAAATTTCATTTAAAAACAAAAAAAATCAAAAAAATTCAAAATTTAAATTTCAAATTAAAAAAAAAAGAAGAAAAAAGGGGTTTAAAATAAAATGAATTCAATGGCTAGAGTTTGTGGAATGAGAAACTACTTCCAACCTGAGCCACAAATTGATTGGAACCATGTGTCTCGACAACTAGACAAGATTAATGGTATGGCCCAAAGACTTGACGAAGTCCTTGCACGTCGTCAACAAAGTGGCCCATACCCAACCTTGTCACTCTATGCATCATGTTCCATCTATGCAAGCCCAGCCCATCATGTCAACCAAGTACATGTGGCCCATAGATTTTTCCAACCCAATGATATCCCATTCTCTAGTCCATATAACCCTGAGTGGGAAAATCAGCCCAACTTCAATTATAGGGCACAAGTCCAAGAAAACCCCCTGCTAGATATGCACTCTCAATGGTTTGAAGCCCATATTCGTTGGGAGTACAATGATTACCCTGGGACTCAAACGGTTCAACCATGTCAGTCCTATACACAGTCCCAACAGCAATACCACCCATCAAATTCAATGGCCCAAAATTTTTAGAGGACACAAGTACAGAGTTCATTCTAGCAGGTGTACCCTAGGAACCAACCGATTTAACCGTATCAGGCTTACCCACAACCTCCTCAAACCCGTACCATCGATGACCAATTCATACAACTTCTGTAGCTGATCCTAAATCAGCAGCAACCCATTGATAGATTAGAGAGCCAAATAGGACAGCTAGTCGAAGCCAAGGCGAGAAAAGGAGTAGGGCAACTACCGAGTCAACCGGTTGCGAACCCTAGAAATCATTACCGGGTTTTCCTCCACAACAAATTCAACCACCTCCTAAGGACCCTTAGCTTGAAAAGACCAAGGCTATTACAACCTTAAGGGGTGAGAGGATTTGTGTAAGAAAAAGAAAAATGAAGAAGAAGAAAAGGAGTAGGAAGTCCCTAAGTTGGGGGGAGAAGAAGAAGGAAATGAAACTTTAGAAGAAGAGCCTATAGTGAACCAACCTGTAGTTCCCTTTGCAACTGCACTCACAGTCGGGCCGGTGCTAAAGAATGAAGAAAGTCACAACGAGGAGAGCCGAGAAGTCCATATTAACATCCCTCTCCTCAATGCGATCCAACATGTCCCGGTCGATACCAAGTTCTTGAAAGAACTATATATTCAAATGATGGAGCCACAATCGACCCCACAAAAAATGATGCTCTTAGCAAATGTTAATGCAACTTTCCTAAATCAACTCCCCCGGAACATGAAAGACCTTAGTGCTCCTCTCATAAGCTGTGTCATCACTGGAATCACCTTTGATTGGGCACTAGTGGATCTTACGACTAGTAGAAATCTGCTTCCATCCATTTATGATAGGTTCAGGATTGGCGAGTTAAAATCAACCCCAATAATTTTGCAACTCGCTGATTGGTCAGTCAACAATCCTCGAAGTGTTATTGACGATGTATTGGTCAGGGTAGAGGGTTGTCACTTCCCATTGGATTTTATCCTAGACATGACCCTAACCGAGGAACTGAACCACATCTCGATAATCTTAAGATGTTTGTTTCTAGCAACGGTCGATGCAAACACTAACTGTAAATCGGGAGAAATCGACATTTCATTTGGGGAGCAGAAGGTCCAGTTAAATGTTTTTAGTACTTTCAAGTATCCAGACCTAGGGAGAGATGGATTCATAGTAGATATAGTGGATGACCTATCTACCCCTTGGTTAGCCCAATCTAAACCCTGTCAGTGGGAAGATGAAAGTGAGTCGGAGAGTATAGATGGGAACAGTGTGTGAATGCATCTGGTTAAAGACGTTAAACTTACCGCTAGTTGGGAGGCAACCCAACGTAACTTTTTTCAGTTACTTTCAGGATTAGAGTTTTTTTTTTCTTGATTCAAGACCAGGCGGCATACCTTAAACCCCTCAGGAAAACCCTACTCGTTGTTCCCTTTGGCCCAAATCATCTTTGCATCATTCTAATCATGCTATTAGGGACAATGGCATTTAAGTTGGGGGATGAGGAAAGAGAAAGAAAATTTGAAAAAAAAATTGTGAAGCTAAGCCTTTAAAGATGGAGAATTAAAATTTTACTGAAATTTTTAAAATTTTCCATTAAAAGAGATTCCCAAATAGAAAAGTTAAGGAAACTGATAAAAGAATATTGAATTATGTAGAAATTGGTAGCAAGTGATAGGAATCAAAATTGGTCTTGTTTGAATATTGTCAAAATCGTTTAGAAATTGAAAAATACTCCTAAGTTTGCCCTTGTGAAGACAGGAAGAGAAAGATTGAGAAAGTAGACAAAATTCTTTAAATTGTTAAGAGACATTGGACTACCCTGAACAATGTTGCAAAAAACAAAAAAAAAAAGAATAAAAGGTCAATGGACACCCTAGACCTAGTAACCGGGTCTCTTCACCTAAGGCAAGTGTCGAGATTCGCGTAAAACGGTGAAAGGTATGCATAACAAGTTCAGGGGTAGAAATCCGTTGTAAAAAATGATAAGAAGAATACCTGTTTGATTTTAAACCAATCTCATCTTATCAAGACAGTTTGCAAATGGAAGGGTAAATAAGATTTCTAAGCCATGTTTCAGTAATATTCAAAATAAGACAGTTTTACCCCTAAAGCCCGATATCGATCTATATAGAGTTTGAGAATGCTGGAATCAGGATGTTTGATTAATTCTGTTAGGGATGACCTTGTAATGGGAAAGATCTATATACTTAGTGTAATTTTAAGGCTGCATTGCTAAGGGACTAGCAATGTTTAAGTTGGGGGGTGTGATAACTCTACATTTTGATGCCTTAAGGGCATCAATTTAGGGGTATTTTCGGCCTTAGAGTAGTCAAAGTGTACTTTTTTCCCAGTTAAAATCAATTATGTGACCTCTGAGGGTCTCTGTGCAAATTATGTAGAAAACTAGGAAATTTTCTAGGCTGAAGTGCAGTCTTTGTAAAGCTGATGTGAAGACCAGTTTGAGAAACGATAAAAATTATAAATGTTTAAACTAGTGTTCTAGGGTGTTTAACAATGTACTTCCGAAGACACCAATGAGGATGGTGCAAAAAATGATTTGTTGTTTGATGATGATACACTAACTTGGGGAGATGTTACTTGTGCTTCTAGAGTTGAAGAGCCACTAAGGTATACGAGATCTAGAGCTTCAACTTCACAAGTAAGAGCAACAAAAGCTAGTGGAAAAAGACCACGACAACTGCAATTAGAAGATGAAGAAGAGGAAGAAGAAGTTGATGTTGAAGTTGAAGTTGAAGAGGAAATGGAAGAGGATTTTGATGACTACAAGACAAATTACAATGAAGATGAAGTTGAACTTCCAGGTGAAGATGAAGAAGATGCTAATTGAATCTTGAAGAATGGCAAAAAACCTTAGACTCTTTTTTCTTTATAGAAAATTGTCTGACTCTTCTTTTTGTAAGAAAACTATCTATGACTCTATGTCTCTATGTGTCTTTTTTGAAAGAAAATTGTTTCTCTTTTTTTTGAAAGAAAATTGCTTATGACATGATTCTAACTCTATGTGATTGTATTGCATTAATGGCTTGCAGCTTGCTTGAAGTTTTGAATTTAATGTTGATTGTTGAGTACTTAAGAACTTGAGATGTTTTATTTGATTATTTCAGATTTTTTTTGTTATTGACATATTAATAGGTTTTCTATTAATCATTTAATTTAATTTGAAGTTTAGGTATATATTTTAATCATATCCTTCAATTTTAACATTTTTCAAAAAAATGTGTACCATGCCTCAAAAAGGTGTGTGCCTCACCTTGCACCTTTCGCTTTTAAAACACTGTCATAAGCAACAAAACATGGATGGGGGAGGGAAAACACAATGTGCATAGTTCAGTATCTTTTATGCACTCATGTTCATTTCTTTCTTATGATTGCATAATGTGTAGTGTTATCAGAGCATCAACTAGTCATACTGATTATATCATTGACTAGTTCATCGATAAGCATGATGCAGCTGCCTACTCAATATTAAGCTTCAACTAAGTGAACTAATGATTAGTTCAAGCAATGATCACAATTTTGACTTTGTGGAAAATTCTGATGACTCAAAATAGAAAATTGCATGGGAATTATTGAATGGAAATTTCAGATAACATAAAAATTTACAACTTGATGGAAGCATTACAAAAAGAAAAAATGTAGTAATAAAACCACAGAAAAAAAAATTGACAACTCAAAATAGAAAATTGCATGGGAATTAGTTCACTTAGTTGAAGCTTAATATCGAGTAGGTAGCTGCATCAT
Source organism: Nelumbo nucifera (assembly GCF_000365185.1). Next base: position 260,487 of record NW_010729271.1, read on the forward strand.
GCTTATCGATCAACATTCTATGAACGCATAATGTCAATTCTTAGTTTTCTTATCTCTTTCCTGTGATATTTCCATAAATATCAACATATGGAATTATGGATTATTTTTCTACAAGTATTGTGAGTATTTTATCTAAATTGAATACTTATTGAAATCTCATTGATAGATATTAATAGCACCCTAAAATGAGAAATTTTAGTGGGGAATATTGACAAATTTTAGGGATATTGCAAACCATGAAAATTAGAAGCATATACCAACATTGCATCATTTTTCTTTGCTATATGCTATTAACTATTTTCTAGGACTCTGGCTTCTGGCTTTTGAATTTAGAGATGCCATACTCCTTTCAAGAAATTTGACTCTAATAACGATTGTTAACGTTATTGTTCTATGTAAGACAAAATTTACCCAGCAATCTAAAGTTCTTCATCCCTCCCTCAAAAGAATGAGAAGAATAACTGAATTAAAAAGGAACTCATAAAATTGCGATCATTGGATGAATCAAACGAAGCTAAAATTCCTTTTCTGGTGTGGTGGATCAATCAAAGATCAAAAGGCATCTAAAATCAACCACCATTTCCAATAAAGAGAGAACAATCTGCACCTAACTATTCCACAAAGCATGTTATAGAACTAACAATGTACCCAAATATGTATTTATCAAAAGAAACCACATGTTCATGCAATTCCGTCTACCGGTTACTAGACAATTATTGGAGCAATTCGGGGATCAGTTTAATAGGTCAAAGTACCAAATTCACAAAAGTACAGTTTAATGTTAGTGATAGAATAAGGCAACAAGGCAACCAACCAGAATTTGAACTCGGGGAGTCGACAAGCGAACAGACAAAACTCATCAGAACCCTTGGTGGGAAGGGTGGGCCCCTCTACGAGCTCTTGAATCTCCAGGTCAACTTGTGGGGAGAGGAAGGTGATGAAGAGGTTGAGGATGTAGATACCCAACCCATACGAGATGATGTAAAAACCTTGAATGAGGTAGACACAAATGGCATAGATGGTGGCGATGGCAGAGAATGCGATCCGTCGCCTGAGAACATGTGGGGTGGACTTGTTGAGAAGATACTATTACCACTGAGAGACGGCGTTGCTCCATTCTAATAAGACCTTGGGTGAAAAGTTCGATGACAGATCGTCTCCTCTGAGACCACCACCCGCTTCAGAATCCATGCTTTCTTATCGTAAGTTCTGGACAGCACGTCCTCTCGCATTTCTCCCTTTCTCTTATTAGGTCCCAATAGAAGAACTGCAAAGAGGCATATGCAATGTGTTTCTCGCCAACACGCTTCTGTTTTAGTTTTGAAATCGCAGTTTTTATGATGTATCACTACCTTTTTTTCCTTCTTTGTACCTCCACATCTGAGACTTCACTTCTATATCAATTATCAACCATCAACGGAGAGGGGATGAAATCAACAAGAGATATAAGAAATAAGATATTGTGGTTAACCTATGATAATGATGACGATGATATATAACATCGTGACCCTTTTTCTTTGGTCCTAATTTATAACTTGCCATTTGTTGTAGATGCAGAGTAAAAAGATCATCAGTCATAACCCACCAAAAATGGGTCCTACCATCAAAAAGAACACCTCTGGAACTCAAACCATTGAATAATGGTGAAACCCCTTGATCCATTGGTTGATCCTTGGGGAGTCATGCCGTCATGTCATGTTTTAGCCATTGTAATCGTTTTCCTATTTTCACAGCCTTTTACACTATGAAAAGTTAAAACAAATCAATTATGTAAGAGTAAAACCCACCTATCAAAAATAAATGTAAGAGTAAAACCCAACCCATGTTTTAATAATAGACCCAGAACCGGAACCGTTCTGCCATCAGTTTATGGGTCAATAGTTCAATCGTCTGGTTTGAATGGATGAATCATCCTAACAAAAAATTAAAAACAACATAGTAAAAAAACCATTAAATAGGTCAAATGGGTAGATGATTTGATCACCCAAATCAACAAGTCATTGATCAATTTAACTGTTTCTGGCCAGAAACCAAGTTTGGAGTAAAACAAAACTCGTTACTTGGATGGTTCTCAAGCTCAGTCTGTTAAAATTGGGAAACTGAGTTGCAAGGTCCAGTGGCCAGCGTCTGTTTCAACAGATCTGGACAAACGTTGATGAGGCATTAACTCAAGATTGGCTAGTGTCTAGGTGTCTTGTTGTCAGTAAATCTGGACCCATTTATGTGTATTTAAAGAAAGCTTCCTATGGGCAAGTTTTATAGAACTTTGAATGGACAGTAGCTAATCACCACCAACATAAATTAGATAGATTGGATTAATTATTTACCAAAGGATCAGCCACTTGGTGAAAGATTGGGTATATGTTTGGCATCGATGTTGTAGTTGCAACACCATTTTTTGAGAAAACGGTGCAGCTGATGTGTGGTTTGGAGCATGTACCTTTTTTGTTTGGAATCGTTGCTACCAGGTAGGACTTTTTTCGAGCAACAACAATTTTTTCTGTTTGGTACTAATGCTCCAGGAAATATTTGCTACACTTCTACCCATTATCCACTGCCACATCATTGCCCTATTGGCAGCAATGAGCTGCAACTCTAGGAAATGCCAAATTTGGCATTGCTCCAAGCAATGCCTTCCCGATTTCTAAGGCATGGCTTGGAGCACCGTTTTCTATGGAAAAACGGTTCCAAACAGATGGTTGTTTTCTGGAGCACCGTTTTTTCTTACATGGCACTGATGTAATGCAGTTTTCTAGAGCAACATCAACGGTTTCAAACAGATGCTAGGTCGTATAGGAAGCTTCCTTATTTTTCAGTAAATCGTTTATGTAGGTAAACGCATTAGTTGTTTATCCAAGTTTAAAGAAGGTATTATTTATCTAAATTTTAAGTAATGGTGTCATTCGAGAATCATTTTTCCCGCAAGACCCACTAATACCAAAAATATAAGCATCGATTTCTTTCTTTTTCTGTGAGACTCACCAATTTTAACATGCCCTCATTTACCGGAAAATGAACACCTCTTCTTCAAAAAATGTATTTGTTTTCTTTTTGAAGGCCAAAAGGTTATAAGGTGGAGTGCCTCATAACCAAATTCATTAATTCAACTGCTCATGATTACAATCTTGAATGATAACAGAGTGTAAAAAAGATGGACACAAAGACCATGTATGCACGTGATTAATTGTTAGGGCATGTTTGGCCAACATATGAGCGGCCACATTACCAACATGTGAATCCGCCAAGGAGCGTGAGAGCCAAACTCCAACAGACTTGTAGTCACAATTCTAGAATCTCCCTCAAGAATGATGGAAGAGAGCCCCAAATCTAAAGCAAACAAAAGGGCCACATGAGCATCTTTTGCTTCTAATTCTTCTAGAGAAGCTTTAGGAACTTTAATGGATCTACCATAAATAAAAGCACCTAAACCCCCATCTGAAGGCGATAAAGCACCATCAAAGTTGATTTTGTATATAGGAGGGATAGGTTTCTACCAAAAGTGGGAGGAGTCATCCAGCCTTGAGATGGCAGTATTAGAAATATCCTCATTAATCAACAAAGAGCATCAAATCTCCTCAACTTGGGACTAGGCCTTGAAGATATCTGTCATAGGTTCAAATGCCCGATTTTTCATGATTAAATTACATCTAGATTTCCTTATCTGCCACATGAAAATGCTTGCAATAGTAAAATATGATAATTAGCTTTCATTAAAAGAAGAGTCAAATTTAAACCAATCAAATAGCCAACCCTGTAGACTCCAATCTATATGATCATCAACTTTTAGGTTTAAACATGATGCAAACCAAACTGATCTAGTCACCGAACAACCAAAAAATAGATGGTGAATGGTTTCAACAGCAGTACCACATAAGCGACAAGTAGGGTCAATACTAGTAATATAGTTAGCCAATCTTCCAGTAGTAGGAATAGCATTTGTTAAGCATCTCCAAAGAAAGAATTGTAGCCGTGGGGTCAAATGTTTAATACTCCAAAAGCTCTTCCACGTTACTGTGCCAAAAGCATAACATGCATTAGAGTGGTGTGCATCATCAGTTGACAAGTGATTGTACATGGAAGATGTTGTAAACCTCCCATGAGGAGTAAGTGTCCAGACCAGCTTGTCATCAATCTCCTCCACATTTGTTGGTAGAGGTAAGGTCTTTATGAGTTGCACCGTAGAGGGATCAAAAAACCGACAAAGTTGTTCATGCACCCAAGACCCCGTGTGAGGATCAATAAAATATGCCACATGTAGTACAAGTCTCTCATGAGGGAGAGAGAAATTGATGCTGGGAGTAGTCCAAGGTTTAGGCAACCAAGGATCAGCCAAGGCATCTATAGACCAACCATACCCAATACACCATTGGCAATACTCTTAAGATAAGTTCTGCATTTAAGCATACTCGTCCAAATATAAGTCATTGTGCTTTTGAAAGAAACCATCCAAAAATTTTTTTGTTGAAGGTATTTGGACTCTAAAACCTTTACCCATTTTTTATTGGAATGCTCAATCAAAAATCTCTAGCATAATTTTGAGACAAGGGAAATATTGAAACGATGGAAATCTTTAAAGCCCAAACCTCCTAACAATTTAGATGTAGTAATATCAGTCCACTTGCACAGATATAAATGCTTCTTATCAATAGAAAAACCCCACCAAAAATCACAGGACAATGATGTAAGTTGCTAACAATGGGAAGATGTGAGCAGTTTAGTGCTCATGATGTATGTAGGGAGAGCAGACACTGTACTACGTAGCAATACTTCCTTACCCACATGAGACAAACAACGGCCTTTCCATCCTTCCAATCTTGATTTGGCCTTTTCAATCACCCTCGAACCATCTTCTTTACAACTCTTAATGTCATGGAGACTACAACCCAAATATAATTCGTCACCTCTCATTGTTTTAACCCCTAGAAAAGAAGTTAACATTCGGCGACAACGTCTATGGACATTAGAGCTAAAATAGATTGATGATTTACCATAACTGATTTGTTGACCTGACCAAGAACAAAACATGTCCAAAATTTCCTTAATTCGGCTGACTTCCTGCATAGTACTCCTTCCAAAAATTAGAATATCATCAACATACATTATGTGGTTCAGCACAACTCCACCAGTCCCAAGTTTAACCCCGTGCAAATGTCCATCTTCAAGGTCCCGCAATAACAGTTTAGATAAAACATCAGCACATAGGCATCTTCTGACCTTTGTTCCATCTTATCATGACTTATGAGATGCGGACCCAATAGATTTACCACTTAGTCTCTTAATCTCCTCAACTTGTATTGGAATCATTTTTAGAAAAATACTTAATTAACATGTTTAAGAGTCCAAAAGTTAATATAGTTTTGGTAATGAATTGTTTTCATTTTCAAAACAAAACCAACCATATTATCCGACACCCCCTTAAATGTGTCAATGTGTCACATGAGTTGAGCTCTCTTGATAGCCCAAGCTGCTAAATTTAGATAGCCAAATTTTTTCTGTCAACTTGGAGAATCTAAAATACCAAGTTGATCGAGTCTCTGTCATATTATTCTTGTTAACAAACTAAGTTCTAAGACTATGAAAACTTGAAATATTGCAAAAGATAATTAGTTGGGTCATATTTAATTTCCTCCTAAACTTTAATGGTTTTCCTAATTTTTTTCTATCATTTGTTTACATTGGTTTGCCATACTTATAACATATATTATACTAATTAGGTTAGATGGTTATTTTAAATTGGGTAAATCAACTTTTTAAGGGGAAAAGTGGATTAAAACAACATAGTTTTCTAATTACCATGCTCTCACCCTTGTCTTTGATGTCTCCATGTGAAGGAATTTGTTTTTTTGTATGGAATTGATATAGGGTGTTCCAGTAGTTGCATAGATGGACATAAAAACATGGCCATGGGTGAGAGCTAAGAGGCATAAATCAACTTAATTTCTTGATTCTTAAGGTGGTGTTTGGAACCGTGGTCATATCGTGGATGACCCATTTAGGTCCATGACATGGGATGGCCATGGCATTCAATTGGTTGTGACCACAGCCCAAAATCTTGGCCACACATATATCTCGTGGATGTGGCCGGCACAATTTTGAACCGGCCTAGCCCAAGGGAGGGAGACATAGCTTGTGAGCCATTTCATACCTCTAATGTGGTGTGGATTGGTCCTTGCCACAAGGTGTGGTATGGACTGGTCCACACCACCAATTTCTTATCCACACTACAGAACACACCCTAAATCTACTAAAAACAGGACAAGACGTTTACAATGGACCATGAAAAATGTGTGTGTGGGTGTGGGTGTTACATTGCACCATTACAAATCAATGCCAGTGCTTATATTCTATAGGTCAAGGCTTTAATGTTTTCTCACCATCTACATATCTTACACATGATTAGGTAATTATTTATTTATTTTTTTTGTGCAAGGAACATAGTCAACAAGATTCTGAATAAGACTTGATGTAGCATAATCTAACGCTCCGTGCTGGAAAATAGCTCGAACATCAAACTGAGTAGGTCACCTAGTTGAGTTGCAAGAAAGAATTGGTTAGAGTGTTTGGGTTGCCTTACCCGAGGTGGGCACTTCGATGCTTAAGTCAGCAAGATGATAATATGATTGCAAGAATACAAAAGCTAGAGTATTTGATAGCTAAATCGTACATACCTTTTCTATGAATGGAGATACCTTTATATAGGCAATCTGTTGTAAGGCTCACAAAGCGCGTTCAAGATCTCCAGCCCGTCTGGTTTGGAGGCAGTTTCGTGCCTAGAGATGGACTCCACATAGGCGGGTGGTGTTTATCCAATCGCGTCCGAAGCGGGCGAGGTGATAACCAGCTCTTCCAACGTGGCATTATGATCCCAGGGAAGTCGAAGATGATAACCCGCTCATGGGGGAAGTCGCTCGACATGTCAGGCAGGTCGTTACCTAAGCTCGGGTCAGGTTGGCGGAAGTAGGTCACCTCTTACACCAACCTGATGTTTTGTCAGGCCGTTTGTAGTCCATCCTATCGAGGTGGTGTCGAGGTCGTCAGGGCGGATGCAAGGTATCTGAGGCACTCCCGAGGTTTACTTACCAAGTGCTAAGATGTCGTCTAACTATTTTGAGGTGTCATGCATCATTACATCACTAGAGGGCCAAATCGCCTCTCATCAATTGCCCCCCACTCTCAAGTCAATGCGGGTTCGGAGAAGGGAGTAGCTTGCTACCAATCTTTGGCCCGTGGTGACTTGTCCGATCGGTTCTCAAATTACCTAGCCTGTCCACCCAACTTGGCTCGAGGGCAGACTAGTTTGCGAAAAAATCAAACTTTAAATTGGGCACACAAGTTGGGCTCGCAAATTTTCAAAATTCAAGTTTTCCCACGAGCAACGTGACCTTCTCGACCGTCGATCTATCGTCGCATCACCTCATCCGTTGATTTTCCACGTCTATGGCTATAAATTGAGGGTCCTTGCATGGGCCCCATTCGTACTATTTTGAAATTTTTGGCTAGAGAGTGAGGCGAGAGATTGGAGGTGAATTCCGCTGGGAGGTGACTTACTCAGTTCGACAGGCTAAATCTGGTCAAGTGAAGTCAATTTCTATTTCCTAAAAAACTGATGAGTCTTTTTTCCTCTTTTTAGTAATGTCTTCAAGTGAGTCAGAAGGGGTCCTAAAAATATGCAACGCAATCTGACGCTCCCTATTGGCAGACAGCTCAGACGCTGAACTAAGTAGGCCACCTAGTTGAGCTACAAGAAAGAATTGGTCAAAGTGTTTGGGTTGCTTTACTCGGAGTGGGCACTCTGATGCTTAAGTCAATGAGTTGATAATATGATTGCAAGAATGTAAAAGCTATTGTATTTGAGAGCTAAATAACACGTACCTTTTTAGTGAATGGAGATACCTTTATATAGGCAAGCTGCCGTGAGGATCACAAAGCATGCCCGAGATCTCTGACCCGTCTAGTTCAGAGGCGGGGTGAGAATTGGCTCTTCCGATGTAGTGTGATGAGAGTAGAATTTATCATATTTTTATCCCCAATTATTATGTCTTTTATACCAAATTAGCATCTAATTGGACTCATATTTCTGTTCAGGGCATGAAAGAAKGCATCAGGAGCAAAGAAAGACAAATCGGATGATTTTTCACAGTTTCGACATCGTTCAGTAATTTGGGCATAACTCGCGTATCCGAACTCCGAACTGGATGATTCAAGATTAAATGGAAAGATAAGAGAAAAAGCCACAATTTTCATGTTTTGGGCTTTCGCAGATTCGGCCTGCATCAAAGAAAAATCCGGGCCCGAAGTCGCGGCAAATTCACAGGAAAGTCCAATCCGCAGCTGAAGCCCAACTTGGAGAAAAGCCTGACTGAAGCCCAATTCGCAGAGGAGGTCTAATACGAATCCAAGAACAAGAAACTGAGAGGAGTCATTCCAGATCTAAATTCTTGATGTAATCTTAGAGAGATAAGAGTATTGAGTTCATTAGATAAAAAGATAAGATTAGAATTATGACAGGACTTTCTATTCTTGTAAAGATCAACTTCAAGAGGAAGTAGGAGACCACCCCCTCCCCTTTAAGCTATATAAAGGAGGGGGCAGACCAGCTTTAGGCATCACACAATCACTCAATCTTGGGGATTGAATCAAGAAGCAAGGAGCAATCAGTCAAAAAAGGAGCAAGAATTCAAG
>NW_010729271.1:269838-288073 GCF_000365185.1 Nelumbo nucifera
TTTCGGTTGTCCAAATAATTAGGGAAGATTGTGGTTCTAATACTTATTTTGTTAAATCCCCGTGGGAACGATATTTTATACTACTTGATAACTAGTACATTTGCTAGAGTTATATATTTATAGCTATCATGGTGTCATGATCCCGGGGAAGTCAGAGATGATAACTCGCTTATGGGGGAGGTTACCCGACACGTCAGGTAGGTCATTAGCCAAGCTCGAGTTAGGTTGGCGGAAACAGGTCGCCTCTTACGCCGACTTAATGTTTTGTCGGGCTGTTCACAGTCCGTCTTGTTGGGGTGGTGTCAAGGTCGTCAGGGCGGGCGCAAGGTTTCCAAGACACTCTCGAAGTTTACTTATGTGGTGCTGAGATATCTTCTGACTATTTTGAGGTGCCACATGTCATCACGTCACTGGAGAGCCAAATCGTCCCTCATCAAGTCTCATGAAGTTAAGTGAAGTTTTTAGCATTTGAAATATCATTTTTAACAACTTTTTTTTTCTAAATTTGTAAACATATCATATATTCCTTAGACCACAAACTCAAAAGCCCATACAAGCTATTTAGGCATCAAAGTAAAATCTTTTATTTTCAATTGTAAGGCTTCTACTCTTGTGTTTTATTGCTTTTCTTCGCTAATGAAGTATTACATACAAAAAAGGTTGTAATGACTAAGTTATGCCATGGGAGTGATAGTTCTAAAACAAACTAAGAAACTTTTGGATGGGATACTACTTGAGGTCTATTCAATACACATTGCAGACTATATTTAGTTCTCTTCTTTCTTTAGATATTGACTAAGATGTTGCAGACATTTTCTAATATGGTGTTACTAGCAGAGGGGCCTCTATGTTGCAAGGGCAAGTGGAAGGTAAAATATTTCCTAAAAAGAATTGTGTAGATAAGGGAGGGAGAAAATTAATAGTTTTAGTAAAATGATAAAAGTGATCAAGCTTTTTTATGGTTCTCATGAAAAAAAAGAAAGATGAAGTGGTAACTTTCTTATAAAGCAAAAAAAAAAAAAGAAATAATATGAAAATGTGTTCATGTCGTGATGGCTGATGTAGTTTTTGTAGTCAAAGATCTGCATAGACTTAATGGGTATTTCATATTTGGGGAGAGTGAAAGGAAGCCTATCAGATGCATGTGTCCCTAAAGATCTATAAATAAGAACAAAGCTAGTTTGTACAAGTTTTTTGTAATTAACCTTATAAATTAAGATGCAATAATCATGAGAGGTTCATATGATTAATAGCTTATTTTGGTAATTTGGTTAATGAATGCTCATATATTTGAAGAAGGTAAAACAGAAGTAAAAATTTCTATTAAAAAAAAGAAATTGGCTCATAAAACACTTTCTAGTAATACATGTAGTCTAAATATCAAGTCCTCTTCCTGGTCTGAGATTTTGCGCTCATAACATGCAACAATCTTCTTTATTTAATTTACCTACATGGTTTAAATCCATAAGGAAAACCTTTTAGCCATATCATCTGGTTTTAATAGGTTCTATCTTTTCATGTATTGCCTAGGAACCTACAAGTTTAGAATGAAATATCCTTAATAGTTGACGCCTTTTTTATCATTGCCCCATGGATTTTTATGTGAAAAGGCAAAGAAAAGATAATAATACATATACAAAAAAAAAAAAAAAAATTCTAGCTTTAAAAAATAAGAGATTTGATTAAGCACTAAACACAAACATTGATATAATTGATATAAATAAAAACACAAATAAAATGAAAAGACATACATAATGCCTAGCTGACCCCCTTTTTTATTAGCATCCTAGCTAACACCTTCTCATAGACCTTCATGAATTATTGCTTAAACAAGCCACTAATACCATACTATAAAATAGAATTTCCTACCTTGGTATATAAGTCTTGCATCTAGGAATTGTGATTAGCTTTTTATTCATATCAATATTATTACTAATATTGGATAAAATGCCTTTTCTTTTATCAACTACTTGGGTATTCATCAAATCAACTCAGAGGATTTATCACCTAATAAACCTATTGTAATTATAGAATAAAGAATCTTACCTTCTAATTAATTGTAGAATAAAGAATCTTACTTACTAACTCCACAATACATGAAGCAAAACTAGGCCTTAGAGGCTATAAATACAAAATATCAAGCAAAGGAAAAAATGTGTAAATAAGTAAATAATCAAGGAAATGCAAAATTTAAAGAGAAATGCACAACGTAAGTAAGAATCTTGAGGGGGCAAAGTCACTTAGTGGGATTGGATCAATAAATTTGCTCATCCATATGGAAAGCATTTCATTATAGTATAAGATATACTTCTATCAGCCATGTTCTTGTGGATAGTGAGAATTGCATTTTGGCATTGATAACACAAGCCAACATTATTTTCCTTAATGTAATAAAAGAAAAAAACATGGAACTTATCAAGTCATAATAATTAATACCTGTTGCATATTTGTAACTATCTCAAAACTTGGAAAAAAATTACAAATTCAAATTAAAAAAAACACACACACACAAAGAGGAAACTTAAATTATGAGCCAAGATAAATTAATTAAAGTACAAACAAAAAGGTGTCTATCATCAAGGTTTATTTTTTTTTTTTGCATTGGTGTTAGTGTCCATGGATGCTTAAATGTCATGATGTATCAATAACTATGAGTAGAAATAGGAAATCTAATGAGTGATCAATGCATAATCATCAATAATTAGACAATACAAAACAAAGGTTAAACTCATCCTAACAAATGTGGTTTTGGATAATACATTATTTTTGTACCATTGTAGTAAATCTTATATATAAAATGGTAGAACCATTCATGTTAGAGTGGAGTTGAAATAGTCCACAACCATATCCAATGCTTCTCCTAAGAACAACCGTAGCTCGTAGGTGCAACTATAGAAGTTTAGATAAAAAATTTAGGGCAAGGAAAAAGAAAAAAAATAGATGACTCCTCTCAAATATAGCCAACATAAGAAAAAATGTAAGAAATATGCAAAATATTATACTATGAGCATTTGTATTGAACTTAGTGAATAACTCAAATATGCAAAAAAATAACTCAGCATAAAGCTAAGTCATATATGAGGACCATCTGTGACACAAATCAATCTGACTACAAACTAAGCCAACATGCCTATACAATTAAATCAAACTAGTGGGGACCCATGCGATACACATGTTTCGTTAAGTATGAGTTAAACAATAAAAACTCATATTCCAATTTAAGAGAATCAAAAAGCCCAATTATTATTATTGTTATTATTATTATTATTATTATTATTATTATTATTATTATTATTATTATTATTATTATTATTATTATTATAACCATGACGGGTTGTAATAGACCCATTTTAATGGATCATTGTGAACCCATTTCTATGAAATGGATCATATTAGACTCGTTTTGATAGCCTTCTTCACCCAGACATTAAAATGGTTAATGTGTCAACTCGGGTCATATAAGACCTTTTTTCACTATTTCTTGATTTTTTGTTTTTTTTTATTTCTGTTTTTCAAAACATATGTCAATTAACAAAAGAAAAAAAGTGCATTTTGATCTCCTACCTGATGTTTGAAAGCGTTTGCAACCTTGGATGAAAATTTGAACCGTTGAAAGTCTAAAATGTTACAGCTTTGTAAAATAATCTAAAAGTTTTCATTCGCAGTTTAGAACTTGAAAACGTTTGAAACTTGGTATATTTGAATCTGCTTAACCCAAAATATACCTTCTAAGACTCAAAAAAATTGCAACCTTTGAAGAGTTTGAAACCTAGAAGGAAACCTCAAACCTATTCAACTAAGACATAGAGTTATTGATAACATCCTTATTAATAACTCCACGTCATTGCTACGCTTTAATTAATTTGGAATCTGTGCAATGCACAGGTTTGTTTAAGCGGAATTGAAGTAGAAGTCTTATGGCATTCTCATTTGGGTAGAGCTGATCCCTATCCATCCAAATGCTATTTTCAGGTAACTTATTTGTCTATGATTAATTTAAAATATTTTTAACTTTAAAACTTAAGTTGTATGTAATTATTATAAATGACATTTAAATGGATTTTAGATCAAGAATTGTTAATTTTGTTCCTACAAAAATAATAATTAATTTTAAATTACTAAATTTTAACATTTAATTGAATTTTATATAATTACTAATATTAGTATGAATATTAACACTTAACTTAATGTGATCATATGTTAGTATTTAATTATAGTATTATTTTTATAATAATTAATTGTAATTTTAATTTTCCTAAGTTATAGATAAAATGTTAACTAACTTATATGTAGTTATATTAATAGAATCTATTTATATTAATTAATTATACTTTTAATTTTCTGAAGTTTTGCATTAATTAGGTAATAACCTATTTTATTATTAACATTAATTAAATATTTTAACTAAATCTATATCAAATTATTTATTTTATTATTATTATTATTTCAAGTTAATTCCTAAATAGGTCTAAATTAAACTAATCCGGTACCGAATGGCATACAATGGCTCTCATAATCATTGAATCATGCCAGAACATCATCAATAGGTCTAAATTGGTTTTGTAGCTTTTTCTCTATTTCTATCATGTTTTAAATGACTTGGATGGTTCTTTTTATTCTTGAAAAACTTGGGTCATAGAACCAACTTTACCCAAATATACACTGGATAATGGACCAACAGTATGTCAAAATATGAATTGGTTGAAATGCCAAATTGGCAAACTGAACTAAAAAGCACAAATACCATCTCCATATGAATTAATTTATGAATAAAATAGATGATTTTCTAACCATCGTTGACTTGGACAATTGGCTCAGATACCGGTAAGGGTACCGGTTTTGTTTCACCCTTAAGCTTCATTTGGAAGGAGGACAAATATAAATATGTAGAATGTAAAATCTTATATTTTGTATTATTTTGTACATATTTGCATTTATATTTCTTCTAAATTGAGCCTAAATCCTATTTTCCCAAAAGGCCAATAATCATTGAATTGGCAAGAGATCCACTAGTCCAAACTGCCATACTATCAACCTATTTGAACCAGACAATGGTTAGTAAGCCACATTTTTATTTTAATTTTAATTTTTTAAAACAGCACAAATTGATTTTATTCAGATCGGACGATTGAACCGATGGTCCAAGTGATTCTAATTATTAGTCGGTTTTTAATAACATTGAAGCATATATTACAATGCCAAACAACCCATGGTTGATGGAGGGTGTAAGAAGACCAGATACTTTTCTTTTTCTTTTTTCAAACACTCAATTGTGCATGTGGGCCCTAATTCCTAAAAAAAGTTGAAGAATAAACATTAGGGATATTTTCACTTTAGTAGCTTGAACTTTGGGGTAGTGTCAAATTAGTATCTAAATTTTCAAACCTATGACTTAGTATTCAAACTTTCAAAAAGTGTCAAATTACTTACCCAGGTAATGCATTTACCCATGTTCTTTTATTTCTCATATAAATAAGGCAATGACTATTTTATCCATAAAAATCCATTATTAAAATGGGTATTTTTGTCTCATTCAAGTGTTGGCAATTTTCCCCCTAGGTGGGAAAGTTACTTACCCACATAGGAGATGGGTATCACATACGCATGAAAATAAACTTTCCCTGATCCCCACATAAATCTGAAAAAAAAAATGGGATTCTTGGTCAATGAAAACCAAAATTCCATTGACCAACTTTCCCCTTTCAAAATCCAAAAAAAAGAACCCCCTAAGTATGATATAAAACATCAAAACTCCACAATGGTAATTAGTGACTTAGTGTAAGTACATATCGGAACACAAAACAAAATGTCGGCCGATGGAATAATTACATATTTTATATGAAAAATTAAAAATTCATAAAAAACATGAGCATAGCAGCAGAATCAATATAAGGGATCTTATTTTTTGAAAAACTAAACTAAAAGAAAAAATCAGGAACGAACAAATTGCGCTTCCAAATTGACCAGAGTGCAGCAATATGTCATGATCAATCCGACCAAACCTGGTTCTACTCAATCCAAGCCCTCCTAGCTTGAATTGTGTTGTGTTAAGTTCAGGTTGGGTCTGACCTTGGGTTGGGTCAGACTTGAGCTTGAGGTACCTTCAAGGTTGGGGTTAGACCGTTAGAATTACCTTCAATCTGACCCAATTGACCCAGATATTATGTCAGGTTTTCCAGGGAACCTGCTAATGGTGTAGCCGGGCTAGGTCGTGGAACCTGCTACGAACATGCGTGGCAAGTAAAGAGAGGACCCGATCATGATAAGAAGATTCATTCATTGACCTCTCTACCTGTAGAATAACGAACCGCGTGAGTGTACCGAAGGTATCTATTCATTCATAAATGACATTAACTGGAACTGCTGATTGGTTAGCCAAAAAATTATTAAAAAAAAAAAGCATTGGGCTTTTTCATTTAATGTGGCGTTTGTAAGTGGTGATGAAGAAGAAGAATTAAATGCGATTGGGTTCAGTCTGACCGAGTTCAACTTCGTTTCGAATTAAATGCGACGTCCCACTTGCTAAACCATCAAAATCACAAAACCGAGCAAGAATCAGTCTTCACACGAAACCGAGTTCAACTTCTCTGCAGCTTGCATCGTCTCTTTTAAAGGGTCTTCCTGTAATGCTATATTGCTTCAGCTTCACACAGAAATATCGATCATTGCAATAATTAATCAGCAATATATTCGAAATCAATACCAATAGCCGTATCATCCATGTCGACGGCCGGCAGCATTCAAGGTCAGCAGATCGAGGTCACAGGTATGTCTGCCCACCAACCATGTGATCTAACCAAATTATCAATTCTCTATCATCATTCTCTGCAACGTCGACGTCGTTAATTATCATGCTTCTTGAATCTTATCCTTGGCTTTGTGTAGTGGTTGAGTGTACGAAGTTGAATGATAAAGAATGGTTTTCAAGGCAAGACCCATATGTGTGCCTTGAATACGGAGACGCCAAATTCCGGACTAGGACCTGTACAGGTAATGTATACCACCATCTCATCATCTATCCAATAATCTCTGGGAGGAC
Source organism: Nelumbo nucifera (assembly GCF_000365185.1). The sequence continues at coordinate 276,878 of NW_010729271.1, forward strand.
CCTTTATTCTCTTTATCAGATCTCACAAACGCCATCTAGCTCCTTCTGATTCACCTTCTTGACTAAATGTAATGCCCATATATCCGACCTGCTCTCGAACAGATGGTGGTAAGAACCCTACGTTCCGGGAGAAGTTCAATATCGTCCTCTGCGAAGGCCGTCGAGATCTCAAGGTCCTCGTCTGGAACAGCAACACCCTTACTTCCCATGACTTCATCGGCAGCGGAACGTAAATCTCTCTCTCTCATACACACACACACACACAAGAAAAACATCCTTTCTTGCATTTCAACATCCACTTACCCACTTCTGTTATTGGGCTGTTGTTTAGTGTTCAATTCAACAAGGTTCTTTCCCAGGGCTACGACGACTCGACCTGGTCAATACAGAGTAACAGTGGGAGGTAAAGAAATTAATAAATAATTAAACGAACATAAAACCTCTTCCTTTCGATCCTCAGCACTTAATTGACAATATATACCTCCCATTTTGCAGATACGCTGGAGAAGTTAAACTCATATTGCATTACGGTAATGTTAATGTAAGTTTCATCTCTCTCTCTCTCTGCTGCTGCTGCTTCTGCTTTTACAAAGTACATAGTCCATATATCGGCAGGAGTACTGATGATCAAAATTTACCATGTTCATGGGAAATGCAGAAGCCTGCAGCCACAAGTTGTGCTCCGCCTGCGCCAGCAGCCCCCTGTGTTCCAACAATTCTGACACCCAGTTATCCTCCATCATCTGTCTATACAGCTCCTTCTATGGTGTATCCGCCATACCTGCCCAATCCCCAACCAGCTGTTTATTCTCTAGTACAATATCCGCCGCCATCCAACTACCCACCCAGTTCGCAAACAGCTGCTTCATTTCCTCCCATGGCATACCTCTACCCTCCACAGCCACAACCCTACCCTCCACCTACGCAAGCCACACCCTACTTTTATCCACCAGGTAATATTCTTCACCCTGCATTCTAGTTCTTTTCCCATCCATCTCACCATTAACCAGCAATAATGCTATTTAAATCTCCCAACTGATCCCTTACTAACATCTTATTTATTATTTGCAGCTCCATATCCTGGATCTTATCCCTCCCCACCACCCTACTGAGAGTCTGAGATATATATCATTCCATAACAAGGTCCATAGAGAGTGATGATGAAATTAAATAATTTCTTACTGATATTCTTCCAAGTAGTTTTGCTTTGCATTTATATCATTATATTGTATATGCAGTACAAGGAACCCAATCAAAGCCAAAGATATTTGGAGCTGGATGGGTTTCGCTCGGTGTTGGCCTCTATCTTTTGTAACATCCCATTGAAAACTGAAAATAGAAACAAACTATTCTCGGTACAAACATTAATTGTACGATCAAGTCTTGGTAATTACCTCGTTTTAGTCTTTACATCAAGGTAGAGAGTATGAAAATTGCCTTTCTTTACCTGATGAATAAACGTGATACTTGTCTTCCTCTGCTATGCATGTATTCCTTCCTGTTGGGAATGAGCCTACTATCTCACAATAGCCAAATAACAAAATATATCTGATCGGACGCAAGATAATTCTCTTTCCTTCTTTGTGCAATCAAATGGGCATGTATACCAAACAATATCAACCAAATAAAAAATATATGCAATAACAAGAACACAATCCACAAATAAAAGACAAGATTTTAACGTGAAAAACCATTCAAAGCAAAGGGAAAAACCATGGGCTCCTAACCACTTAAAAATCTCCCACTAATAAATCAATGGAGTACAACAAAATGTTTCTCTAACAATAAATCTAGAGGCTATCAACATCAACTATTCACCCAAAGGTGGATTTCATCACATATCACCAAATAACTCAGAGACAAAATTAAATTTCACCAAAAATGATAATAGAGAATAGGAATAGCAAATCAAACCGGCAGATATGTAGCTTGAGATGTCATCAACAACATATTAAAATCTCAGGACGATCGGAGAAGGGATCACCACGCGATCTTGTGTTTTTCACCCAAAAAAACCCATAAAACCTCTATTTTCTCTTTTCTCCTCTCTCTTTCTTTTCTCTCTTTCTCTCTCTTATTTTCGGTGGAAAGCTTCTCTAGACTCTTCAAATTCTCACAACTTACTGAGCAAGTTTATTTGCTCATATATATATATATATATATGCTAATGAGAAGACACGTGAGGCTCCTTTTATAAGCCTCTTTGACTCCTTTTTTTTTAACGTTTGGTGGGCCCTCCACGTGGGAAGGGAACCCAACCAACAATCTCCCCCTCACTTCTCACGTGGAGGGTGGCTCCCCCATGCCAGTGGCCTTCCTGCAAACAACAAGCTTTTCCTTTGACAATGTCTTGGTCATCATATCTGAGCCATTATCATCAGTATGAACTTTCTCAAGTTGTAGCAACTTCATCTCCAACACATCTTGAATCCAATGATACATCACATCTATATGCTAAGAACGTAAGTGGAAAGTAGAGTTCTTATTGAGGTGGATTGCACTCTGGTTGTCACAGTATAGAGCAAACTTTTCTTTCTTATGGCCCAACTCTTGTAGGAACTTCTTCATCCACAAGACTTCTTTACAGCCCTCAGTAATAGCAATATACTCAGCCTCAGTAGTAGACAAAGCAACACACTTTTGCAGTTTTGATTGCCATGAAACAGCTCCCCCTGCAAAAGTAATCAAGAACCCTGATGTAGACTTTCTAGAGTCAATGTCACCAGCCATGTCTACATCTGTACAACCATCTAGCACTGGCTTGTTACTTCCAAAGCACAAACAAACTCTAGAAGTACCTCTGAGATATCTAAGAAACCATTTCACAGCTGCCCAATGTTCTTTTCCTGGATTAGAGAGAAAGCGACTAAAAACACCAACATCATGAGCTATATCTGGCCTTGTACATACCATAGCATACATCAAGCTACCGACTACGGATGCGTAAGGCACATTCTTCATTTCTTCCTTCTCTTTCTCACTTGTAGGACATTGCTTGGAGCTAAGCTTGAAATGACCTACAAGTGGAGATACAACAGGTTTTGCTTTGCTCATATTGAATCTCTCTAAAACCTTCTCAATGTACTTTTCTTGAGATAAACAAAGCTTCTTATTCTTCCTGCCACGGATGATTTTCATGCCAATGATCTGTTTATCTTGACCCAAATCCTTCATAGCAAAAGCTTTACTGAGTTCTTTCTTCAACTTGTTGATCTTAGTAGCATCATGACCAACAACCAACATATCATCCACATAAAGCAGGAGAATAACAAAATCATCAGAAAATTTCTTTACAAACACACAATGATCAGAAATAGTCTTACTGTACCCATTAGCTTCCATAAAGGAGTCAAACTTTTTGTACCACTGTTTGGGTGCCTGTTTGAACCCATATAAACTCTTTCTCAACCTRCAAACAAGATCTTCTTTACCTTATTTCACAAAGCCTTTAGGTTGCTCCATGTAAATCTCCTCCTCTAAGTCACCATGGAGAAAGGTGGTCTTCACATCAAGTTATTCAATTTCTAGGTTTAAGCTAGCAGCCAATCCCAAAACAACTCTGATAGCCGACATCTTCACAACAGGTGAGAAAATTTCTTCAAAGTCAACACCATTTTTCTGATTAAATCCCTTCACAACCAATCTTGCCTTATACCGTGGTTGTGAGCAATTTTCTTCACTCTTCAATCTGAAAACCCATTTATCCTTCAATGCCCTCTTACCCTTTGGTAGCTTTACCAGATCATAAGTATGGTTCTCATGCAAGGATTTCATCTCATCTTGCATCGCTTTTAACCATTATTGTTTCTTCTCATGAGACAAAACCTCCTGATAGTTCTCTGTTTCTCCCCCATCAGTAATCATTACATACTCAGTAGGGGAGTATCTTACAGAAGGTTAACGCACTCTAGTGGATCTTCTCAACTGAGGCCCATCTAGTGGCTCTAAATCATTATGTTCATCTGCTTGTTCTTCTTCATTTACTGGCTCATTATCAACTGGAGGGGTATTTTCATCTTGATCTTCTTGTACATCTCTTCTATTTCCAGTATTTGCAACTGGTAGACCAACCATACCTGGGTCAACTGGTTCATGATCTGTAGACTTTGGCTTATCTGGCTTTTCAAAATCTGCAATAGTCTGATCCTCGAAGAACACTACATCTTTGTTTCTGATGAGTTTCTTGTTGACTGGATCCCAAAACCTGTACCCAAATTCCTCATGACCATACCCAAGAAAGATACACTGCTTCGTTCTACTATCAAGTTTGGATCTCTCATCTCTAAGAACATGCACAAATGCCCTGCAGCCAAAAACTTTCAAATAATCATAAGATACATCTCTTCATTTCCAAACCTTCTCAGGAACATTACCATTCAAAGAAACCGAACGAGAAAGATTTATCAAGTCAACTATTGTCCTCATTGCCTCCCCCCAAAAGGGCTTAGCTAGCTTTGCATGAGAGAGCATACATCTAATTCTGTCATTAATAGTACGGTTCATTCTCTCTRCAACACCRTTGTGTTGRGGTGTTTTTGGCACTGTCTTCTCAAACTTGATCCCATGAATTCTGCAATACTCTGTAAATGGCCCTCTGTATTCACCACCATTATCTGCACGAACACATTTCAACTTTCTTCCAGTTTCCCTCTCAACTGCAACATGAAAATACTTGAAAACATATCTAAAGCTTGATCTTTAGTTTTCAAACAATTAGCCCAGACTTTTCTGGAATGATCATCAATAAAAGTAATATAATAATGAGCACCACCAAGACTCAAAGAGTCCATAGAACAAACATCAGTATGGACCAAATCTAGAGCATTTGCTCTTCTAGAATGAGAGAAATTTTTAAATGCAACTCTGTGTTGTTTACCTACCAAGCAATGAGAGCATAACTTCAAGTCAGAAAAATTCAAACCTTGAACATTATGCTTCTTTGAAAGAATCTACAAACCATTCTGACTTAAGTGACCCAACTGTGTATGTCAAAATTCAATGGAAGAGACTTCAACTGCATTTACCTCTCCCCCACAAGATTTAGCCTTTGTCACATAGAGAGAACTATACTTGTTTCCCCGAGCTACCACCAAAGACCCTTTAGTGAGCTTCCATTTTCCTTCACCAAAGTAGTTATGATAGCCGTCATCATCAAGCATCCCAATGGAAATCAAATTAAGGCGAATCTCAGGAACATGCCTCACATTCTTCAAGAGCAATTTGCATGTAGTATTTGTATTCAGGTAGACATCTCCTATACCGACAATTTTGCACTCTACACCATTTCCCATCTTCACATGACCAAACTGACCACTAGAATATGAAAGAAAATATCACGACGAGAAGTGACATGATATGAAGCACCGGAGTCTACAACCCATTGTGAATCCTGACATGTGAGATTGACGCTGACACCATCGCATATAATACAAACATCATCACTAACTACAGCTACTACAGTATTGTCTTCTTTCTTTTCTTCGCCATTTTCTTTGCTTTGTTCCCTCTTAAGTATTCTGCGTTGGAAAATCTTGTGTCCTAGCCTGCCACAGTGATAACACTTAATCTCTTTCCTTGACTTGGATCTTCCTCGAGACCTGTCATTGCTATCATGATTCTTTGGAGTTCTACTTTTGCTTCTCCCTTGCCTTTCAGTAACTAAAACTTGACTTTGTGTTGTTAACCCTTAGACTTTTCTTCTGTTTTCTTCATTCAACATGCTCTTCTTCACCATTTTCAAAGCGGGTACACCATTTGGAGAAGAGTTACAAGGGAAACCACAAGAGTATCCCAACTGTCAAGCAATGAGTTGATCAAACACATAGAATGAATCTCTTCATCTAACTTTACCTCCATAGCAGCCAGCTGGTTCAATATACCTTGAAAGACATTCAAGTGCTCAGAAAAACAGAAGTTTCATCCTGATATCTCAAACACATAAGCTTTTTGAAAAGAAAAACATTATTCTGATAATTTCTTTTCTCATATAACTCCTGCAGAATAGTCCACACCTTGTGGGCATTAGTCTCATTGGCAACATGCTGATACACAGTATTATCCACCCACTGCCTGATCTTTCCAACTACCTTTCTATTTAGTTTTTCCCAGTTTTTATCAGACATACCCTCTAGCTTGCCTTCATCACCTAATATGGTGTCTTCATAGTCATAACWACAGAGCATATCCATCATTCTAGACTTTCATATTGAATAGTTTAAATCAATGAGCCTGATCATAGTGTCACTGTTGTTACTGGTCAAGTCCTCCATTTAATTAGCACAAGAAATTTCTCAAAATAACCGAGGCTTTGATACCACTTGTTGGGAACAAGATTGCTATCTCACAATAGCCAAATAACAAAATATATCTGAACGGAAGCAAGATAATTCTCTTTCCCTCTTTGTGCAATCAAATGGGCATGCAAGCCAAATAATATCAACCAAATAGAAAATATATGCAATAACAAGAACACAATCAACAAATAAAAGACACAAGATTTTAACGTGAAAAACCATTCAAAGCAAAGGGAAAAACCACGGACTCCTAACCACTTATAAATCTTCCACTAATAAATCAATGGAGTACAACAAAGTGCTTCTGTAACAATAAATCTAGAGGCTATCAACATCAACTACTCACCCAAAGGTGGATTTCAACATATATTACCAAATAATTCAAAGACAAAATTAAATATCACCAAAAATGATAATAGAGAAGAGGAATAGCAAATCAAACCGATAGATATGTAGCTTGAGATGCCATCAACATATTAAAATCTCAAGACGATCGGAGAAGGGATCACCACACGATCTTGTGTTCTTCACCCAAGAAAACCCACAAAACCTCTCTTTTCTCTTTTCTCTTTTCTCCTCTTTCTCTCTCTTATTTTCGATGAAAAGCTTCTCTGGACTCTTCAAATTCTCACAACTTACCGAGCAAGTTTATTTGCTCATATATATATGCTAATGAGAAGACACGTGAGGCTCCTTTTATAAGCCTCTTTGACTCCTTTTTTTTTATTTATGGTGGGCCCTCCACGTGGGAAGGGAACCCAACCAACACTTCGTTCAACTTAAAGAGCTTAATATAATGATAAACATGTAATAAAAAATTAGCTCAAATCCATGAACATAGATGCACAACCCTTTTTATTACAAAGCTATATATAAGCTAAAGACTTCAGTGTCCCTTAATTTGGCGAGTTCGTGTAGTCATGCTTTATCTGACAAGAAAAGTGATTTTTAACGGCATTTGAAAATGCCACTAAAGATAGGTAAAATCACCACTAAAGGCTATAGCGGCGTTTTCAAATTATGCCACTGATATCTGAATCGGTAAAAGTTTTAGTAGCGTTTATATGATTTTTAGTGACACTTAAATAAATGCCAATAAAACTTACTTTCAGTGGTGTTTATCCAAATTTTAGTGGCACTTATATAAACACCCATAAAAACTATTTTTAGTGACGTTTTATTCATCCTTTAGTGGCAGTTTTAAATGCTATTTTTAAATTTAACAATGGCATTTATTGACACATTTAGTGGCAATTCTTATTGCCACTAAATAACAACCGCTGTAATGGCAATTATAAGTGCCACTAGATGGTTACCATAAAAGCTAACAATAACAATATAATAGCATTTATTTTTTTATATAGTGGCATTTTTAAATGTCTTTAAATATTTATCTGTATAGTGGCATTTTATAAATGCCACTAAAAGGTCTTAACCATTCTATTCATTTAGGGTTTAGTGGCATTTACAAGCACCACTAAATGTCTAAACATATTCATGCATGCATGCTAAAAAATAATAAAATGAAGCAACAAAATAGATGTTGCTTATTATATAATGGTAAATGGACCTGTATCAATAAACACTAATTTCATCATGCCCTTTAAATCAAATGCATATTATATATTTAATTAAAAAATCAAATAATTATGAAATTTAACCAAATAAACTATTTTCATATAAAACAAATTTATCATAAAATGTTTATATATATACAAATGTCACTTTCAAGGCATTGACCAATAGTGGAGACAAAACAAAACAAAAAACAAAATGTGTACTAAAAAACTCGATACACAAACAAAAGTCATCTCCCTCTATTCTTTTTAAATGTCTCCATCAAAGCCAAAAGCACCTTTGCTCCATGTGTCAACAATTTCCTACAAAACAATTACATTATGTTAAAAATTTAATCAATTAACATAAAATTTCCTATACAAATTATTAATCATTATATATTTATAGAAAAGAAATAAAATGAAATATCTTAAAATAAGAAGAAAATTGGCATAAAAAATAACCTGAAGTTTCCATCTTCATAGCAAACCCTACCACTTTGTCATGTATAAGTTCTTTAAGTTAACAATAGCAAAGTAAGAAATCTTATGACACTTAAGTTTTCCTTGGTCTCTCTACTTCCCAAAGTTAGAAATCTTAGGGTCATTGTCAACTACTTTAATGTAGTATTTGGCCTTAGTATCATCATCTAATAAGGTACAACATTAAGAGTTGGTTATTACTATGAACTCCATCTACAAACTTGAAGATCTGGCAGGTGGTAGGCTTTCTTCCACATCCCTAGAGTTCTTTCATTCCGTTGCTTTTCCTTTCCTTTTATATTTCTAAATTATATTTTCTTCCTTTCTTGCGGCCAATGTAAGGGTTCCTTGTTCTGTTGGGAGTATCTAAAAGTTGGTTTGTTTTTGAAAAGCTCTTAATGAAACCTCATTGTTCATAGTACAAAGCCAATAGGTTTGAGATGTGTGCTCATCTCTCTCTCTCTCTCTCTCTCATCAAGAATAACAATGAAGGTATACAAAGCCAATAAGTTTGGGATATGTAAAGCCATCTTTTATGATAAGAAGGTATACTAATTTGGCAAATATGATTAGACTTATGAAATGACCTCAGTTTACAATTAATGTAATTAACATACTTTCATAATTAAGCATACAACATGTAACAATAAATAAACATAATAAAAATTGGTGCATGTTGACCCAAACACGTCTTAGAGTCTGTCTATATAAAATCCAAGAACAGAAACTTAATGACCAAATAAAGTACACATGTTGACCCGAGATCAAGTCCCATGCATACACAGTTTTAACAGCTATACTGCAAAAAAATCAACTAGGTTGCATGGATTCTTCTAGAAGACAAAGTACTTATCAAGTGCATACCGGTAATTTCCTGGTGTAATGGTAAAAACTCAGGCTGACAAACATGAGAACACAGGTTCAAGTCTGAGAGCAGTCACTTTGTGAAAAAAGAAAGAAAAAACAAAGGTTGGGTCTGATCCAACATGACCAACCTTATTTTGCAACATGGAATGTGCAGACTGATTCAAGCCATCCATTAAATAGGTCAGCCTCTAGACTTACCATATGTTTAATACCTACGTTCACATCATCATTGTACCACATCTTTTATTGGTATTTTCCCAGGGACATAAGCTGCCCAAAGTTTTACTTTAGAAATTGCTAAGAAAAATGAGCCTGTTTTGAACATTTAGTGGGTTTAAGGTTAAAATTATTCCTGGATAGGATACAGGGAGACAAACAAGTGGCAATCTTGTGAGCAGCAAACCCTCTTGCCACATGAAAGCTTTTGTTAGGCCATTTATGGTTTTTTTTTCCTAAAAAACTAAACAAATAAGCATGCCATTTTAGTATTCATCATTGAAGTTTCATTGTACCTTGCATAATAAATTCATATTAATTTTTCATGTATGTCTGTGCATGTGTACATACATACATGCATATGTATGTATCATAACAGATCAGATTGGATTGGATCCATATCCATTTGAATTATAAACATATGAAACTCAGGTCTCCTTAATCGGATTGTATTTGAATTCAAATTCAAATAAACAGATGCCATTTGCAGCCCTACATATTCCATTACTCATACCACACAAACAGCCAAACTAGCCTTTCGGACACTATGAAAGTTGAGGTCCTAGCAGTTCTTGACAGTCTCTGAATAATAAAGAGATTAGGATTATTCTCCTAGCTTGTTGGTGTTAGGTGACTTGAACAATGTTATCAATTGGTTGATCTTGCGGAACTGTGGGCCTTGGAGGCTAAATCATTTTATCTTAAGTTCAAGACATTGAAAGTGTTTTAAATTCCTGTTTTTGTTGTCAATTTCCTTTTGCATTCAAGAAATACTATTTGTCAATTTCCTTAAATAAGACATCAGATGTATGGTGTACTGAAGTTGCAGTTGAACTAGAGGGAACCCTTGCATGCATGGTCATGACTCATGAGTTCATGAGCATCTATCCTAGTTGTTTCACTGTTTGAATGTTAGACTAACCATTACTTTGTTGTCAATAAAGTAGAAAGCTGGTTGATGGCCCGACATAACACCCTTCCTTGAAATTATAGTTCTGAAACTTGAAATTCATGAGCAAAACAAATAACCATGTCGATAAAACATGGTCTGCAGCATATAATGGCAAAGGAAAGGACCATTCAAGACTGAGACCTCATTATTATTAGGAAAATTTAAGAATCCAATAAATTTCTTAATTTTTTCAATTTTCTAATAACATGTTTCAAAGTTTTTAGCTTTTATGTTTTAATGTGTAATTTTTGAATTTTGATGCCTTGAGTTCTAAAGATAAGTTTGGATATAATACACACTTTGACTATTGTACACTATAATATGGTTTACAGCTATACATTGATCCAAAAACTTTAGTACTCAAGTGCCAACTAGCTCAATTGGTAAAATCTGGGGGAATTGAATGCATTAAAATAGAACCAACCTCCATTTAATAATTGATAATAAGCCACCAAGATGTCTAGGAGGAGTTTTGGCTTTACATAACTGTTTCTGAATGGGTGGCAAATCCATCATACATTGAAATTGTTGAAAATATAATGTTACTATATGCAAATAATATGTCGACATGTGGGGGATAAATGGGAAAAAGAAATTGAATCAAACGAACAATATAAATGAGGCCTAGTAAGAGTTTAGCCTGAGTTGTTGATGGTAAGAGTACCTATGAGACTGCTGATGTGGATGCGTATTGGGAGCAACAGCGGCAATGATCTGATGTTCTCATCCTATCCAATTCGGCAACAACAGTCTTATCCATTCAGCATATTAGATTAGACTATCTTGTTATTCTTATCCTATTAAGTTAGTAGATTAGATTATCTTATCT
>NW_010729271.1:290094-334661 GCF_000365185.1 Nelumbo nucifera
GGGTGATCTCTTGGACAAATCACCCCTTAGGTCGCCACGATAGGGTCAACACACAAAGGGAGGGGCAAGGGGAAACTAGAGGTTCTCCCCGTGGACCGACCCGTGACGAGATCCTACGCCCGGGCCCATAACAGAGACCATGATAGCTACTCTAGCCAAAGAATCATCAATCACCAGACATTATAATCATACACTTTTTGAATCAATACTTTTAAAGTAAAAATTGGATAATAGAAGATTAGGAGTAGAACTGAAAGGTGAATGGACCAGTGGTACAGGCCTAGGTTAGCTCACCAACATTGCTTGATCTACCACACTCTAGATCCTTGTTTCTACACTAAACCAATTCTATTAGAATTAGACTAGATAGATGGGTCATGGGTTGAACATTCCAACCATCTGGTTAACTACTCAACTTGTTCAAATAAAATTGTGAAAATATAAAATGTAAAAAACAATTTATGTCAAAATAAACTAAAAACAATATATGCTGAACGGTATATAATACATGTGATCCCAATGCAAATGGGGTAATTAAGCTTGAACAAGTTGACATTTATAAGAACTGAGAAAGCCAAAAAAAAAACCATTTTACTTGCGCTTCTTGGTTCTAGTGGTCAGACCATCTAGTCTGATCGAAAATTGACAGTATTGGATTAAACCAGTTAAGAGTACAACACATTAGTTGTAGATTTTAGGGGGAAACAAGTAGTCTTTCAAATATTGTCTTAATTAAGAGATATGAGGAGATTGTCATTGATGATGACTCCCCACTCTCCCCTTTAAAATTCACCAAATGCATCCATTCCTCAAGTCTGCTTCTTAGTAAAAGGTTTAACAAGCTCTATATCTAGTTATTTCACCTCAATCAAGCCTTTCTCCAACTCCCATTGTTGATTGGCTTGTTGAATATCCAGTCATTTCTCTTGTGAACTTGGACACTCTAGTCCAAAATCTAATCCAATTTTTGGGAGAAACTTTTTTGTTGCTAAATCATGAATCACATTAAAACATAATGCATTCTTTCAATATCTAGCTTTTCTCTTCCTTGTGGTGGAAGGCTCCATGGTATATCAGTTATATTAATATTCTTATTTAAGTTGATACCACCACAGACCAACTCCTAGACATATCATAAGTAGAAAAAGAAGCAAATTCTCTTCATCGAATTAAGAACTTTAATTTCAATTAGATCAATTAGTGACTATAACTACATTAAATTGAACTCTGATGTAAGCAGCTTGGGAAACCCAGGCCCCTAAAGGATTGGTAGTGTTTCTAGGAATAGCCATGGAGAATTATGGCCGTGTTCTCTAGGCCTTTTTTTACACTTGATATGCTTGATGAAACAATATTGATGACATCAATGGCTCTCCAATTTCAGTGTGTCAACAGATCAGCAAATGCAATGGCTGATTCTCTCGCCAAGCAAGGGGTGTCAAGGGGAGATCTGTTTTGAGCTACTTTGTAATTGTATTTCAGGCTTGTGTATGTTTAGTGTATGTATATGGTTCAGTCCTCGAGGGAGGTAACATCTCGTGCCTCCTCCTAGGCTGATTGTACTTTCATTATTTGAATTAATAAAACCACTCTCACATCAATGGCTTTCCAAAGACAAAACAGAAACACCCTAGTCACCTCCTCCAAATCCCAACCACTCCAAACCTATTTTTACATTTATTAGATTGTTTGGACAAAAAGCCAAAAGCATTACCAGTTAAACCAAGGCAAGCAGGGACATGTTTGTAGTGCAATTTCATTTAAATCAATATAAATGCATGGGTGCAAATTAGAATTACAAATTTTCATTTATTTGTACTTCAAAATTTACTTTTTTTCTTCACCATTTATTTTACTTCCCATCCACACCAAACAAACAACATTAAACAAAATAAAACCCACAAAATAATTAAATGAAAAGAATCAGTATGTGATGATGGTTATGTCATGTGTGTGGAGTCATTGGGAATTGGAGTGGGGGAGACAAAAGAAACAGAGGAATGATAGAAATGGACCTCAGCAGCCATGGGCTTGTGGCGTTTGCACTGCACAAGCACAATTAAGTGTAAGATAAAAAGATTGAAAAAAGGAAGAAAGGATAATTGGATAAGTAAAGCAAGAATTGAGAGTTGAGAGTTGCCAAATCTCTTGACCCTCTAAAACTGGATTAATTTCATCTCTCAAATGGCCCAGATAGCATTAACTCCCACAGTCCACAACTTGTACAAAAAGTAAGAAATTTGTACTGGGGATCATTGTAATATGAAAAGAATAAACATTAGAAATTTGATGATCAAAGGATGTCTCCAACCAGAATACGAATAGGATTAACAAATCCTATTTTTTGGAAGTAAAATGTTGCCATGGATTTAAGGAGATGAACATAAAAAATGAGTTAAATGCCCATCGATTTAGATACATTCAGAAGTATCTAAATGTCCAACCATCGTATATCCATAACATGATTGACAAATCAAGTCATTATAGACAAAGATTCATCTAATTAAATCCAAAAAAAATGGGATCCCATAATGATTGCTTCTATGCCTACATTGTGGAAATAAAAAATGGCCATACCTGTGAATCCTCTTTACCATTGGCTATGAAAACCTTAGACACAACAGAAGAACCAGGCCAGGTGAAAATCCTACAGAACAAAAACGAAGAGGTAAGGAGATTATGAAAAGAAAATCCCATACAGAATAGGAAAAATGAAATGCTACAACAAACACTTAGAAAAAAAAAATATAGGAGATTTGAAATAATAGGAGGATAAATCGGTTACCTAGTGGCCAAAGCCAAGAATAGATCAATCAAGCGTAACCAAACATTGACAATGGCTGTTGGTGATTATCACTCATTTACTGGTGCAAAAGCCATCACGGTAGTATCATTTCTGAGACATGGCTTTGCTGACCTGACAGAGATGACCTTCCTCGAGTTCGGAATGCTGTTTCCAACAGGGTTCTCAAAAGAACTATATTAGAAAATCAATTACAAAGCTGATCTCAAAATGAGGTAACAAAGAACCCAAAAACGAAATAGGAAACTCTAATCCAATTTTTTAGGGAAAAAAATTATTAAAAGAAAACAATAACAAGGACAAAAGAAGGGCACAAGATTATCAGCCCAACACAAGCAAACAAGTCGACAAGGCAAGGACAATAATTGAAGAACCTAAGCACTCCGATAATCAGTCCAACGACTCCAACCATGCACTCCGATAACCCTAAAGAAACCCCAGAACCAAAGGTCCCAAACGAAGAACTTAAGCACAATAATTGCTAAAATAAATCAAAAGGAAAAGAGGCTTGTAATATCTTAAACAAACCCCAAAAATCCAAACTAACAAATTTTCTACAAAAATGAACAACAACCATACGCAGAAGCAAAAATAAATCAATAGAGCTTAAAAGGAAGCAAATATAGAGAGCAAGCATAGGTTTGAAAAAAAAAATAATCGGCAATTAATGGGTCTTCTAAGAAGATAAGAAGGAATACATGAATCGAAATTAAACTAACCAGCTCCAAGCATGAGAGAGCTCATCCATTATAGAAGATACGACACAGCCAAACTCAAGCATCTAGATTGCAAGAGATTAAAACAAATAAAAATATTCTAACAAAAGACGAGATTTGACGAAGGAGAGAACACAATAGTTTTAAGCAAAGAAATTAGGGTTCTATCGTGGTGGCTTCCGCTGAATAGTTCTTGGTAGACTAGCAGGAGAAGGAGACATGGGTTAGAGAAGAATGGGTGCGAAATGAAATTGGTATCCGCGCGCCATTTTTGTTGTATAATTTCTCTTTAGTGAAGTTAAATCTAAACCATTGATGTTGAAGTGAAATAAATGGTTAAAATAAATTGCTGATATAGTGGCGTTTAAAGGTGATTTAATGGCAATTTAATAAATGCCACTTAAAATTATATATTTAGCGGCAATTTAAATATATTTTTAATGGCATTTCAATAACTGCCACTTAAAATATATATATAATGGCGTTTCTGATATGAATATAATGGCATTCTCAATAAACGCCATTAAAGAAAATATATAGTGGCGATAAAATAAATGTCACTAAGAAAAACGCCATTAAAGCCTCACTTTCTTCTTGTAGTAATTCGATGTAGTAATTACTGATTAATAAGAAAGTCTCACTTAGAGAGTTAATAACTTATCAAATCCACCGCTGACATTTCTGAGCATCACAACTCAACACAGTAAAAGGGAAAAACAGTGGTGAAGTCTGGGTTTGAAACTTTTAAAAGTTCTATCAACCTCAAGTGAAGAGAAAAACAGAGTCACACAACAACGTTCTCACATTCTTAGAGATGTCATCTTGAACAACTATGGATGAAACAGGTGCCTTATTTCATTTTGCGTGGCAATTGAGGGAGGGGAAGAGATGATATATATCCATGTGCAGAACACTGAATTGGAGGCTGCTAGAAAGGTTGTAGAGGAGATAGATTTGCATTCCATGGCTTGAACCTTCAGTCTTCTCTACAAATGCCAGAAATGGAGGTGGAGAAAGCCGAAGACTGATGGTGTTCTTTTTGTTGTGTTGAACCCTAACCTAAACGATGATCCAAGCTTTCAATACACCTGACGCTCTAGCTCCCTTATTTTGTCACACGTACTCTTGCCCTCTTATTTGGTCCCCAAGGTAAAAGGTGTTTTTCGCCTACTGAGTGATGTATCAGTTGGTACGTTAGAATGGTGATATTCAATTCCCAAAAACCCACAACCACCGAATTTAGAGGGGGGTTATTAATATGGTGCGTATCAGCAAATACCAAAAAAACATGTACAAGATGTTTTTGATTGTAAGACCGCTGAGGTTGTGTTTGGTGCAATTTTATTAGCACTAATAAAAAGGCATGGGAGTGCAAATGAAAAAAATATAAATTCTCGTTTAATTTTATTTTGTTTTGTTTTATGTCTTAATTTACTTCATTTGTATTGTAATCGAACAAAATAAATTAATTTTTAAAACAAAAATAAGTCAAAATTTACATTCAAATCATTTTGTACTGTCATAATTTTGTATCAGTGCAAATTTATTTGCATTACAACCAAACACAGCCTAGACTAACAAAATCATTCTACAATACCATGTTATTGTGATCTACGATATCACCTCAATGTGATCTGCAATAGAAGCCTAATATATGCAACCAAGTGACTTGCGATACTAGATACTTGCGACAAGCACCAAATTGTGATATTCAACGGCAATTACCTCAACTACAACTGCACTACTAGACTAACAGGCTTATTGCCATTTTCAACTAAGAAAAAAAAAAAAAAACTCTGTTAATAATATTAAAAAACCTATATTAACTTATTATCTTGTTAAATAAAAAAAATTGTGTATTACAGTATTAGTATACTGTACTTTGGGTCTAATGTCACTTTAATCTTAAAATTTTAAAATATATTATCCGAATTTTCAAAAACTGTCAATTCAGTACTGATGACACGTGCAAATTAAATATTTTGAGAGTGACAAAATTACCCTCAAAAATACTGTTCATCATCTTTTTCCATAAAAAAAATAAAACACTGTTCATGTGCATCATCTCCTCGTCATGAGTTTCAACCACTACCTCAAGACAGATTAGTTAAATATCCATAGTCACTGGATGTAGAGACAGATTTAGCTAAATATCCAGTCACTGGATGTAGACTATGTACTTGTAGTAGGTTGAAGGACAGAGAACGGATCTACCCCCCGCAGACTTGCCCCCAAAAAACGTCCCTCGAAACCTAGGCGCGACGCGTGTCATGACACACGTGCACTAGGATGACTCATGCGGTCTCTATTTCACGTTGTTTGTATCACGTCCGTCAATTCTTTCTCGCCCAAAAGGGTTTCTTCTCACATTCTGGGTATTCTTTCTCCTATTCTACTATGAACTGAAACCCTTGGCACCCCCTTTCGTAACCCACCCACCGGAGATAAACTCTTTCGAGTTCTGGCGGCCGATGTCGACGGCCATACAAACGGAGAGAGAGATACAAAAAAAAATTCAATGTAGATGATTTAATAGATACAAATACGGAATTAAACCCTCAACTCCACAAATACGGAATGGTGGTCGCAGGTCGCCACCTTAATCAGCACGCTTTGAGAATGGCCCCTAAATGTTCCTGCACTACCTTCCATGCCAAGTTCACATGGCGGTCCTCCGTAAGGGTTGCACCAACAGCGAACCTGATCATGTAAAAAATCCACCGCATGCGTCATGTATATGCGCCCAACCGAGTTGATCAACTCCAACAACTTATGGTTTGATCTCGTTTGCACATTCCAACTCCGACGATTGCCTGAGCGTCTCATCCTCAGGATCCTTCACCGGCGGCGGTAGCAATCGGAAGCATACCATCGTGAAATTCCTCAGCACCACAATCTCAAACCTCTTGTCCATGGTTACCTTCTCTTCGAAGTGCTTAGCCATTTTCACGTGGGTCCGAAGGAAATTTCTTAGGTTGGCCACACCATAGCCCCGAAGCACCATCCAAAGCTTCATGGCTCGGAATCAACGATTGAGGGTTATTTTCCAGTCTTTGTAGTCTATCACTTGCTTCGATTCAGTAGCTTTATTCCTCAAATACTCAGGACTGGTTGATAGTGCCTTAACAAGGGCGCTAGGGTCCTTGACCCAAAGGCAGCAGCAATCGAGAGTGGTGAAGAACCACTTGTGTGCATTGAGACTGAACGAGTTTGCATCCTCTACCCCATCGATAAAGTATCTGAACTTAGGACATATGCATGCACTTCCGGCGTATGCTGCATTGATGTGAACCCAAACTCCATACTCTTTGGCCACTGCACATAGAGGAGCAATTGGGTCGACGATGTAGTACTGACAGTAGCACAGAGGAATAATGGGATGAGCCCAGCTTGTATATCCGCTTGGATTGCAGACTGGAGACTCGGGGGCGCCCGAATGAGGTGGCCTTACTCGTTGCAATGGCACAGAAGTTGTTTGGAAAGAACTTACATTTTACAATGTTCGTATTGCCTGGCTGTATACATATTACAGACGGTGGCAAGAACCCTACATTCCAGAAGAAATTCAATATCACCCTCATCATAGGGCTTCAAGAACTCAAAGTCCACGTTTCTGGCAGCAGAACGTCTCTCTCTCATGCACGCACTCTCACGGATATTACAAACAAGAAAGCAAACGGCAATGCTTTATAGACAGACCATATTCTCAGAATATATCTTCTTTCTTTTTCTGGTTGTATTGCTCTGTTGGGTTCGACTCGAGAAGGTTCTTAGGGCTCCGACGACACGACATGGCCGCTACACAGCAAAGTGGGAGATAAAGCAATATCCTGAGCAAAGCTTCTGAAAGATTACCGCCAGGTAACATTACTTTGCTTGAGATCCCTTTGAAGATACATAGGGGATATTTGACTCATACTGCGATACCCAAATGCTAATGTAAGTTTGGTATAATAAGACTAAAGTAAGCAAGTGTTATATATGGGTTAGCAACTAAAAATAACATGGGCAGAGATCTGATCTTCTAACTCAAATTCATTGGGCAAATGCAGAAGCCGGCGACAAGTATCGCTCCGACTGCACCGCCATACGCAGAACCAGCTGCATCCCAAAACCCACCATATGCTTCCCTAGTGGCTTCTTACCCACAACCGCCAGCAACAGCCTACCCTGCGGCAGTTCCATACCCTTCGTATCCACCTAATACAGTAGTGTATCCGCTACTTACTTACCCTTTATTAATACCGGCATCCTCTCCTCCCAATCCATATACCCCCCCACCTTCGGCCTAGCCTTACCCCCCTCCACCAGGCATATTTCATTCATACAATTTAATTACCAATTCCTATTCTTTATCAAATATTCCAGTTTCTGTTTGTCTTTCACACCCTGCAGGCCCATATACTGGAATCTATCCCCCATCGCCTTATGAGAAGCAATTTTCTACCTGATTAAGTAGCACCACTATATGGTATAGTTCTTATATTTTCCCATGTAATTATTATTGAATGATCATGGATTGGAAGTTGTTTTGTCTGTGTTTAACATCAGGTTTTTCAGGGTAACAGTCTCTCTGTTTCTCTTCTAGAAATGATTCTCAATATGTTTTGCTGATGCATGTAAATTTCAATAAAAGATACTCACGTTCTGTATAATAATAGTGAAGATGAACACCATTACGCAGATGGTTTTCACTGTCCAACATGAGGTGGAAACCCTTGGTTCCCTATAAGAACAGATACTATCTTTTGCAAACTATGGATTTCATCATCCTTTTGGCACAGCTGCCGTTTCAGTCTTTCAATCTCTTCTTGATGGTAGTTGCGCTGATTTGAACCAGTTCTAGTCTTCAACTTGTTGATTGCTTCCTTACACATAACTACCTCCTGCTTCTTTCTGCTCTTCGACTTGTTGACTGCCTCCTTGCCCATATCCACCTGCTTCTTAGCCTCAGTTGTGCTCTCCGACTTGTTGACTGCTTCCTTACACATATCCACCTCCTTCTGCTTCTTTCTACTCCTCTTTCTTCTCTTCGACTTGTTGATTGCCTCCTTACCGATATCCACCTGCTTCTTAGCCTCAGTTGTGCTCTCCAACTTGCCGATTGCCTCCTTACCCATATCCACCTTCTGCTCCTTAGCCTCAGTTATGCTCTCCGACTTGTTGATTGCCTCCTCGCCCATATCCACCTTCTGCTTCTTAGCCTCAGTTATGCTCTCCTCCATTTGGAGTGATCTCTTATTTGGTTGAACAGATTGATCAATGATATTGTAACTGAACATGTTACAGACAAAGAAACTAGCAGTTACTCCAGTGCTCAGTTGAAGCAAGATGAGTTTCTGAGGCCGCCCAGATGAGTCCTAATAAAAGTGATAGCAAAATTACCATCAGTTCCTACTCCCAAAAATAGGGATGTGATTTCCTCTTTAATTTCCCCTTCTACTATCATGTCATTACTGGAGATGATATTCTATACATTAGTGGTCTGAAAGGAAGCATAAAGCACCATGGTAGAGACTAGTGGAATGTAATCTATATCTACATTAGAAAGAGGAAAGATGGGAGGCGTGGGATCCTCTCAATAACCATGGAGTTCATATGGGCCTCCTCTCATTTCTTACATATGTGGTTCCGTGTTTTTAAATTTACAAGTATTAAAAATATGGGAAGCCAATAAAAATCCTCCAAGAAAAATTGGCTGGGGTCTTGGGAGAGGTGAACTTCATATGGACCTAACCTTTGGCACTTTTTTTGCAAAACGTGGCCGCTCTGGGGTGCTCGCATGCTTGTCAGCCTGAGGTCCCTAGATGATATTAGAATTTTTTAACTACTATAGTTGTAAACAATGCTAAGGTAGATGTCTTTGGTAATATTCTTTTTAAGTAGGTCGGTTAGAATTGATGCATACCTCTCCTTTATTACCTTCAATTCTTTCAAATGCTTGATGTGCCGCTTGCGGATCCTTGAAAACGGCATATGCAAAATATTTTCGTCCTTTAGTTCTTGAAGTGAGCTGTCAATACAACTGTTAGCATGGTTTTCAACATCTAAGAGAATTACTAAAATGGGCTGGAAACTTTTGGACAATTTTGACATAGATTTCAATAAACCATCATATCGTGAATTCCAAACACCAGCATTATTCATCCCCTCTTGCCCCTACTTGAGGTCTTTAAAGAAAAATTAATTGTGTAAGAAGTATGAAACCTTAATATCAACTTCGAAGTCTTTGGGAAAGATTTTCTTTAATTCTTCCATTGACACTTCAACTGGTACCGTGTGAAGAAGCAGCTTCGCCATTTCAACTTTCAGTACCTATGATTTTGAAGAACATGATGCATTAGTAAAGCCTCCTGCATTGGTATATGGAATGAGGACATGTACCAAATTTCAGACTTACATCTCTACACGACAAGTCAATGACATCACCAAACCCCCGTTCTATCTTGGCAAGAACTAGTTTCATTGTATTTCGTGCACCATCTAAATATTTATGCTGAGCACACTTCTCTCTAACATCATTGCATGAACTTGACTGCAAATAAGCAAATCCAAAAACATTCAGACATCTGAAACAATATGAAATCTTTTGCCCTTTTATTTTGGGAAGAAAAACAGCATGAAATCATAATCACTTGTCTTGGTCATCATAGGCAATGTTAAAACGTTGGTATTGAGCAAATGATGTCTCCAAAGTTGAAATCAATTAAAGAACAGATGGAAGTGTTCATAAAATGTTCTGAAGTACTAAAGCAAAAATGGAATTACACTAAAGTGTCAATGAAGCTGAAATCGACTGGTCAACCAGGTAGCTAAATCCAGTTTCAGGATTGACCTAAGAATGAAATCATCATCATCATCATCATCATCATATAGGAAAAGGACATGCAAAATAGCACAATACATGACCAATAGCAAACATAAGGCCATGACTATGAATCATCATTAGAAAGTGAATTGATTGATAAAGTATTATTACCAAGACTTAAATGGTTTAGATTCATTTATACTAGTTGAACATACAAGTTAATATAAATGTAATGCCCAACATATCAAAAGATGTACTTACATCTGGTGAGACATGCTTATATCAGCCCCCATATTAGCAAAAATATTGCTGATGCAATTGATACAATGTTTCTTTCTATTTTTATTCCCTTATTTGAAAGGTAATAAAAATTATCAAATACTTAATCATTTTATACTTTATTGACAAGTGATAGACCACTATTGCTTTGGAGAGAAAAAATGTACCAGGAGACAGGTAGCAAAATGCAACAAAATAGAATATGCCGATGCTGCTGAGATATATTATTCAACTAATATATGCTTCTGCAACATGAACATATATTATTCCAGTAACTTATGCTTCTGTGACCCCATTTTGAGACCAGTTTACCAGTAAGAAGCAACCATTGACAAGTGACAGACTGCTCATAGATAATTAAGAGAACCGTGAATTAGAAACTGGAAATCAGGTGCATACATAGATGGAGGGATGATTTGTAGGTATATTGGGGGTGACCTCACCCAATCTAGGCAACTAATAGTCATATCAAACTACTTAATGGATTCAGAAATTGGCAAATTGGGGGCTGACCTCACCCAGACTAGGCAACTAATAGCCATGTCAAACTCATCGACTCTATGTTGCTTTGAAACTAGTAGAAGGTAATGATCATGCAGGAAGAGTCGCACCGAGTAAACCGAACCTTGCTGTGTTCATAAATCAATAGCCCAAAAAATTGAGGGACTTGAAAAGTAAGTTGGTTCTTCAAGTTTTTTGTAGCCCATGAGTGATGAACACTGCAAGGATCAAACCATTTACACAATAAGACCGCTTCCATTGAATAATCACTCATTGGTAGAAACCAAGTCATATGACTGAGTTTTATGGTTGATTTCAACCATGCTTGAGTTTACGCCCTGCTTGCATCAAGTGCTTCCTCCAAAGTGCTTATAGGGTCATCGGCAATAGTTAACCATTGAGCATGCGAATTATAAGAAAGATTATATAATTCTTTCCATGGTTTAACTCCTCTCTATAGGGGGGTTAAAAGAAAAAACTCCACTTTGTAGGCAAAATCAACATAAATTGCAAAACAAATTGTATTTCATAAAAATTACAAAAGAAAAGAAAAATAAAAAGGAAGTCACACCATGCAACATGAACAAGCTACCATTTCGAAGAAGGCTAGAGTTTCAAGTAAGACTCACATTGTGCATGTTACTAAGGTTTTTTCTCAACTGAAAGATGGTTTAGTTTGGTCAGGGCAGGGCCTACCGTTTTGAAGAAGCCTAGAGTTTCAACTAAAACCCCCATTGTACATGTTACTAAGGTTTTTTCTCGACTGAAAGATGGTTTGGTAAGGGCAGGACCTACCAACAAATTCAAAAGGATTTACAAAAGAAAAGGGGTTAAGTTCAGAAATCCCAACCATGTTGACCCTGTTGGGGAGAATTGGGATTTGCAAGGTTTTGATGGGAAAAAGAATCTGTCATCGTCTCCTATGGGGGAGTCTGGAAAAAATGGTTTGCTTGTGAAGGAGAGTGGTTGTGAAGGGCAAGTGGGGGAGATTGGGGTCAAGGTGGTGCCAAAGTGGGAAAGGATAGAGCAAGGTAGTTTTTGAAGAACTTTGGGTTTGTTCTTTTTGGGAGGGGAGACTTTTGCAAGAAAAGTTTTTGAAGAACTTGAGAGGAAAAGGAAGAGAGATTTATGAAATCTTCTGCAGGGGAAGGGGGAAATTTGGAATGAAGGAGGGCAACATGATTTATTTGATGGGGAAGATTGAATGTGCTTTTGGTGGAGTTTCTAGGTGTAGTATCCAGTGCTTGAAAGGAGGGTACTATGCCTACTATGCTTTCGTTGCTTGTTTCTCAAGATGTTCCAGTTGTAGTTTCTCCGGGTGCAATTCAGTTTTCTCTTTTCTATAATAAAATTTTCCTTTCACCTTTAAAAAAAAACCACTAATATGTTAAACAAGCATCAATCTGAAAACTGGTAGGCTAAATATTATTTCTCTCAAAAAAAAATATTTAGCATGAAATAGAAACAACAGAATACATATGATAACTGAGATAATTGATAGTAGAACACTCAAAAATCAAAACCAACTTGTACTTGGGGAAGTATTGCTTCAGAGGAGTTTCTGGTAGCAGGAGCATCCAAAGATTGAGATTCGAAAATTAAAGATGTATCAATTACTCTCGCATGATCAAATTTTAGTGCTGTAAAACAGAATGAGAAACATAAGGCTACAAACATGAATAATATAAAGTTAAGGCAGTGTAAATGCAGAAGAAAATGTAGGCATCTTAAAGAGAAATGGTAGTGAAAACAAATTTATGAGGTATACTCGTATATGAATGTGATCACTACCTTCTAGATAATAATTCAAACCATGGCCAATTAAAATAGCTCCATGCTTTAATAGCTTCTTCAGTGACTTCTGCATAAGACCAACTCTTTTCAGGAAAGGAAAGTGCAAGAAAAAGATGAACTCCATATAAATAGATGCCATATTACCTGTATATCAGCCAATGTACAAGTAGCTCCATCCAAATCCTTTGCAGAGATTCCAGTAACATGGGTTCTATAATCAGTAATAGCTTTGTTTGTCTTCACAAATTCATCAATTCTTACCTGGAATTTCACATATTTATACCAGGTGAAGATGGAAAAGAATATAATTGTCCTTTAACATAGACCAAAAGGTAAAATGAGCAAAACTTTTGGAAGCGAATATGTTGTATAAGAAATGATAGCATGGCTAATAAGTACCTCAAAATTGTGGTCTACAACACATACTTGCACTACCGCATCTGCACCATCCTCACAAAGAACCATCTCACAATCAATAGCATACATTGCATTTGACTCCACTATCTTTGAAATATTACCTAGCTTTGTAACCACCCACTCCTGCTTTGAGATTCCAACAAGTTAACAGGAAAGTAGATCATACGTGTCAAAGTCATCCATGTCAGATTTCATTGAAAGAAAAGGAAAAAAAAAAAAAAAAAAACTTCAGTTATAGATGTGCTCAATATATATATATATATATATATATATATTTATCAGTAACTGAAAAATTTTATTAAATAAGAGAAACATAAGTACAAGATATCAACTCAGTTCAAAGCAGAGAGGAAACACTAGAAAATGAAAGGGTGTATTCACTTGAATCACACACCCATAAAAGATTAACTTATATATGAAAATGTACATAGAAAGGACAGATTTGTCTTTCTCTTACAAAAAAGAATAAAACAAAAGAATAGTGTACATAAGTTACAACATAAAAGAGTGGTCCCAAGAGTCAAAAAAGGAAAGATGTAAGAGACATAAATCAGTCTCTACACCCCCCCCCCTCAAACTGATACCGAGGTACGAGCATCAGTTTGTCAACTAGAAACTGGTGGCGAGCATGAGTCATAGCCTTTAATAAGTCAGCAAGCTGTAAGGCAGAAGACATGAATGGCAAAGATATGTTTCCAGCAGGAAACTGATATCTAATGAAGTGGCAATCAACCTCTATATGCTTGGTTCACTCATGGAAAACAGGGTTGGATGCAATCTTGATAGCACTCACATTATCAGCATAAATAGGAACTAGAGATGACAACGAGATCCCAAGGTCATCAAGGAGGGCTCTTAGCCATATAATCTCACTGCAAACAGAGGACATAGCCCTATATTCAGCCTCAGTAGAGGACTTGGGAACAGTCGGTTGCTTTTTACACTTCTAGGATATGAGAGAGTCACCAAGAAAAACACACCAACCATTAGTGGAGTGTCTAGTATCTAGGCGTCCTATCCAATCAGCATCTGCATAGGCGGATAAGCCAAGAGAATAAGATGCAAGAAAGAAAATGCCATGTGAAAGACTTCCACGGATGTATCTGATAATACGAAGAACCGCTATCATGTGTAGTTGTCGAGGAGAAGAGACGAACTAACTGACCACCTGGACAGCATAAGAGATATCTCAACGTGTCACGATGAGGTAAATCAGGCTACCAACAAGCTCTCGATAAAGAGTAGTATCTGCTAGAGGGTCCCATCATCCTTTGAAAGTTTCAGATTCATCTCAAGAGATGTGTCAACCCATTTGTCATCACTCATCACTCGGGTTTGTAGATTTCACAAGACCCATTGCATATTTGTGCTGATTAACAAAATACCTGCGAGAAGAGTGAGTAACTTCTAGCCCCAAGAAAGAAGTGAGATGACCAAGGTCCTTCATCTTGAAGGACTGATTAAGAAGTTGTTTCAGAGAAAAAATGCCTTGACTGTCATCACCAGTGATAAGAATGCCATCCACGTACAAAAATAATAGTGTGATTCCTTGGGGACGTCTCAATATGAACAGTGAATCATCTGAGGGGCTCTGGATGAATCTTGCATCTATGATCACTGAACAAAATTTCTCAAACCATGCCCTGGGGGCTTGTTTAAGACCATACAAGGACTTTTTAAGTCGACATACCAAGGGAGAACCATCATAGTATCCTGGTGGAGGCTTCATATAAATAGTTTCCTTGAGGTCTCCGTGTAAGAAAGCATTTTTAACATCCATCTGATGAATCTCCCAATGTTTACATGCAGATATAGCCCAGCAATAAACGAGCAGTCTTAGCTATAAGGGAAAATGCGTCATTATAATCTATCCCATATTACTTATACCCTTGTCCCACCAAACGTGCCTTGTATCCATCAAGGCTTCTGTCAGAATTGAGTTTTCATAAATACACCCACTCGCTTCCAATTAGAGAGGCATCTGGAGGGGCAGTTACCATTCCCCAAGTATCATTATCAATAAGGGCTTAGAGCTCAGTATCCATGACTTCTTTCCAATGTGGGATAGCCATAGCCTTCCAGTGAGATGCAGGAATATCTGTGACAAACAAAACAACAAAAAAGGAGCTATGGTTTGAAGGAAATCTATAGCAATCAAGAGGGTGAGAAACACAAGATGAACGACGTAAAGGGGGATCGGAGGGTGGTTAGGGATCAAGGATAGGTGCAGGTGTACTTACAGGATCAAGAGAAGAAGAGGAACTCATGGCTAGGGTTGATGGATCAGCTTCTGGTGATGAAGGGGGCAAAGCAATAGGAGCCGGAGCAACTAGCCTTAGCCATGACTTCTTTCCAATGCGGGATAGCCATAGCCTTCCGGTGAGATGCAGGAATATCTGTGACAAACAAAACAACAGAAAAGGAGCTATGGTTTGAAGGAAATCTATAGCAATCAGGAGAGTGAGAAACACGAGATGAACGACATAAAGGGGGATCGAAGGGTGGTTAGGGATCAAGGATAGGTGCAGGTGTACTCACAAGATCAAGAGAAGAAGAGGAACTCATGGCTAGGGTTGATGGATCAGCTTCTGGTGATGAAGGGGGAAAAGCAATAGGAGTCGGAGCAACTAGCCTCTTCCTAGAATAGACATGGGGCAATTCTGGAATAGGAAGTGAATTAGAAGAACCAGTAGAATCAAAAGAGTACAGCATCAAAATGGAAGTAACATGCAACTTAAAAATGTGGTTAAAAAAGGAAATGTTTT
This sequence comes from Nelumbo nucifera, assembly GCF_000365185.1. The sequence continues at coordinate 306,178 of NW_010729271.1, forward strand.
CAAGAAAGATGGCATTGCGAGATACACGAACTCGACGAAACTAAGGATCATAGCAAAGGAAGCCCTTATGATTAGAGCTATACCCCACAAAAGCACACATTGTTGATTAGGGAATAAGCTTTGTGTACTCATGTGGCGGAAGGTGAACAAAACAGACACAACCAAATACATGAGGAATAGAAAAACCAGGTGAACGGTAATTCAGATCTTTTACTTCTTAAAGGAAAAGAATTTCTACAATGTTTGCTCAATTGACATGTCTGACACTGTAACTCACTAACTGACAAAGACTTAAATAGCTCAGGAAACATAAGTTTTAAAGACTCAAATAAAAGATGACCAAGACAATTATGCCATAAGTAGGCATGACTCTCACAGGCTCACTAGATGAACTTAAGGACTCTATAGCCACAAGACTGGTTTATTCTCCAACACGTAGAGACCATCCACCATGCTTCCTCTACCAATCGTCTTCCCCGAGGCCAAATCCTGAAACACACACAAAGAAGGAAAGGTCACTGAACAATTCAAGGAGTGAGTAATGCCTCTGCTCTAAATGCTTGTACTTGGTATATGTATATCTTTGCATAATGCCTCTGCTCTAAATAGGTAGATTTCGCTTGTTCCCATATTTCACAATCTGCTTCAGCCCACATAAACGTCTTCCTTACTTGTGGCAGTATGGAACACAAGAGCCATGACATCACCATACTATTTTCTTGGTTCCACCTGTCATGTTTAGCACTTCTAGTCTTTGGTTCCTTCACTTTACCATTAATATATCCTATTTTCCCCCTAGCAGTAATGTAAAGTTTAATTCCCTAGACCATTCAAGGTAGTTTAGTCCATCAAAGAGAATTACAGCCATGGGGAAACTCATATCCATTGCCCCACTCATTCCATTTTGACCTCCTAAAATCCCAGAAGTTACAGAATTCTTAGAGGACATGATTGAAACACTTTTCAGTTTCAACACACACCTTAAGATCTCTCCTGACACCCAAAAAGGTCTTAAAAACACACTAGAGATGCAGCCCACATGCACACATTCCGGTCTGGACACAACCTGAACATAGACTAGCTCCAATTATCCAAAAAAAAAATATTTTTTAGGTTGATTTCAGCGTTGCACAGGTTTAACAGTTGAGTCAGTCACAGTCCACCAATTTTCCAGTCATCTAAACACACCAACTACTAGAAGAGATCATAAAACAGTTGAGTCACACCAAGACAGGGTAAAAACAGGTCATTCATGACCTACAAGTATCCCATTCTCATGTATAGGATCACACGATCCACAGAAAAGAGGCCAGAACCTCACAATTCCTCTGACAGCATTCAGCAGTTTTGTTTCATAGGGTTTTTTCTTGGTACACGACCAAGAGAAAAGGAAAAAAAAAGGTAAAACAAACTTGTACCAGTCATAGGTCAACTTCATTGATCTCTGTTGAAGAAGACAGCAAGATAAAGAAGAAAGAACTTGTTCAATCTGCTCTCAGACCCAGTAGAACTGCTCTGATACCATATTAGCAGAAGAAAAGATGAGAAATAAGGAAGAAGAGAAGAGAGAGAGAGAGAGAGAGAGAGAGAAGAGAAAGGTTTGGAGAGTTCTAAATCAGTCTGGCAGCATCAGCTTATATTATTATATATAGGGTAACCATAATTACAAGGGAAAAGACCCTTATGCCCCTGCTGTAGTCAAAGTACATAAACAATGATTAAAAAAACTATTTTAACCAGACCAAACATACCCTAACTAAGTTAACTTAACAACTCATGTAATATTAGAAACTACTTCATGAAATCCCTCCCAAATGGACACCAATTAAGTCAACTTAACAACTTTATTAACTTAACATACCTATCTTAAATGAAATAAACTTAATTAACAAAATTAATACAAGTACATAGATAAAGAAATTTTTCATTAATGAAGCTAGTAAAAATATGAATGAATAAAATATTAATTTAAAATTCTTTGAAAAACAAATTAAAAATAGTAAGCATTAATAAAATTTAATTATTCATAAAAATAAAAAATTATAAATTTAAAATCAACAAAATTAACAAAAACAATATGAATTTATTTAACAATAATAAAAATAAACAAAATTCATTTTATTAATACATTATGGTATCTTGGTTCAATAATTCATAACAAGGGAGAGATTAAGGATCGAGAGGATGCCACCCAAAGAATTAGAACAAGTTGGGCACAATGGAGGGGTGCATTTGGACTTTTGTGTGAAGGCAAATATCATTTAGATTAAAAGGAAAATTCTATAGACAATTGTAAGACAAGCTATGTTGCATGGAGTAGAGTGTTCGGCAGTCAAGAAACAACATGTCCAAAAGAGGAGTGTTACAAAACTGCAAATGGTAAGATGGATGAGTGGAAAAGAAATAGAAAGGATAGGATTAGGAGTAGCTCCAATAGATTATAAAATGAGAGAGTATACTAAGATGATTCATACACATGCATAGAAGACCACCAACACCTCCAGTTAGAAAAAGTAATTTGTTACAAGTGGAAGGGACTAACAGTCCATTTAGTTCACGCGACCTGGATGAGAAAACAGGAATATTCACCGAATATTCCTATTTTCTCATGTCTGTTTTGAGAGACATGTTGCAATGCGATGTGAATAACATTCTCAAAATATGGGATACGGGGTCTCACCAAATAGGTGTGACCCCACTAAGAAACAAAAGTTGCGCGATGACAATGAGAAAATTTTGTCGAGGGGTGGACTGTTGTAATCTCCCACCTCTGCAATGGCCTGAACTCCGACCACCTGTATCCTTCATCTCTGGCGAAGTTTACGGCCTCCGGTAAGTACTTCCATCCCGTTTCACACCGTTAAGGTTATTTGGTATTTCATTCCACCGAAAAATATCATTCCCTTCCTCCCTCAACTTCGACTTCAGATCTCAGACGGCAAGGAGATTATGTCCCCGAATCATATGTGATCTGTCTCCCCTCCCACATTTTGCTCTCGATAACCAAATCGAAGTGCTCTTGTCGTCATCCATGAACTCGAAGCTCCGGAGATAAACCTCAGGTATTTTTTTCTTTTTTTTTTTTGCATTTTTCTGTTAAAGCTTCCTTGAGTAGAGTGTAGAGATAGCTTGCCATTCTCCCACCTTCCTTTGATTTCTTCTTCTAGATTAACTTTTGAACCTAGGGAACCAACTTTTGACATTTGTGTTTGATGGAATTGCTATGTTAACTATTACAAGTAGGCTATATCTTTAATATATAGGAGTTTTTAATTGTGTCATGTCAGCATGACACGTGGCTATGTTCATATATTATTTTGCCATCATCCCAAAAACAAGTCTTGTACTGTCAAAATGGAGATTACACGGATCATTCATTAATATGGAATGAATCCAACCATTCTACAAAATTTTCTCAGCAACCAAACACTAGGAAGCAGATTTTGTAGGATAAATGATCTCAACAACCAAACATAGGAGACAAGATTGAGAAAATAAATTTTCACTTCTCATCTCATCCTTTCCCATCCCATCTCATCCTTTCTCAGCAATCAAACGGACTGTAAAAGAGCTAGAGGTAGACTAAAAAGGACATGAATAGAAGTAGTAAGAAATGATTTAAGCACTAAATTTAATAACAGATATGGCTTTAAATAGAACAAATTGGCAAAATAGGATTCATGTAGCCAACCCCATATAGTTGGGATAAGGCATGAATGGTGATGATGATGATGATGATGATGAACAAATTAACAATCACTAAAAAATTATTAGTTATACAATTATTTTTAATTAAACTCTAAAAAATTAATAGAATTTAATAAATGTTAATAAAATTTAATATAGAGGTGCAACTTGAATTGTAGTTAGACTGGCTAGTCATAACCTAAAAAATAATGCATGAGTTGGATCATCTCCATTGGAAATGCCATTGGGTTCATCAGCTTCAATTTTGTTTTACAAAGCATGTGCATCAGACGGGTTCTGACTAGTAACATCTTAATTCTGAATAGTGTTGTTCGCCAAAAAAAATTTCTGAATAGTGTTAGAAGAACACCAGATAAGTTTTGAAGGACAATGACCATAAACAACATATTAGAAATATTCATCACCATCAGACTCGGATCCAATTTTTAGGTTCAATTTCTTTTGTTTCCTTGAAAGCCATGTTTCTCTCTGGTCTCTTTTATTTGAAATAAGAAAACACTAAGACAATGAAGAGTCCAAATATCATTTCATGTCTGAGTAACAATTATTTATTTCATGAAAGTATTTATAATGAGAGAGGATGAACCTTGGTGCAGCGATTGGGTTGCTTCATTGTGACCTGGGTGACCAAGGTTCAAATCTTGGAAACAACCTCTATCTGCAGAGGTAAGGCTGTGTACATTTGTCCCTCCCCAGACCCTGAGACACAGCATTGGCTGGACCCTCATGCACTGGGCTGCTCTTTTAAGTATTTATAATGACAAGAAATAGTTTAAGGAAATAAAATACAGAAATAGAATTTACATAAAAAAATGTGCTTAATAAACTAAACAAATAATAATGCAAAAAAAAAAGGAATAGTGATCAGTAAGGAGGAACAGACCTCATTATATGATGGAAAAAAGTAATTGAATGGATACAGTGGGTGTTGAAGAGTGAAACGAACCAGCCTCTAGTAAACAAAAATAAGCACATAATCAATAAAATGATAAACTTACATACCTAAGCAGTTTGTAACGAATGTTAAGAAAGTATAGCAGTAGGCAAAATTCCACAAATGAAGTGGAAACAAACACAATAAGTTTCTAACTTTATTTAATTCATCAATGAAAGTTACTGTTTCCTATCAAAAAATGGTTTCTAACCCGATCCCTATGCCATCTTATAGGAAGATTATTTGACCATCCACATAAATCAAAACTGACAAAATTTGGATGTGTAATGGCTATTGTTAAAATAGTTTATTTATGTTTCATTTATTATTTTTTGTTTGTTAGGGTCTCTTTGGTTGGTTCAAATTCTTTTTTATTTTTCTGTTATTGTACTTCACTTATATCAGGGGCATAAGGCTCTTTCTCCCTTTTTAATTTAGACGGCCTATAAATATCAATAGATGCTGGCGCCGCCAGCACAGTTCCATTGTCACCAATCTTACCTCTTCTCTTCTTTCTTCTCTTTTCCTTCTCTTCTCTTATCTCTTATTTTTCAATCGGCTTTATTGTCAAGATGGTGTCAGAGCAGGATTATTGACTGTGAGAGCAGATCGATCAAGTTTCTCTCTTCTTCAACTTGCTGAATCTGGGCAGAACAGAGAACTGAATCTGGGTTGATCAAAACTAACCTGCGACTGGTACAGCCCTATTTTTTTCCTTTCTTTTCTTTCCTTGGCCGTGTACCAAGAGTAAAAAACGAATGAATCTGATCTACTGAATGTCGTCAGACCCTTGTGAGGTTTATACCTCTTCTGTTTTGGATCGTGTGATCCTGTACCTGTGAAAAGGTGACTGTAGGTCACGGATGACCTGTTTTCTCTGTTGTTTGGATTGATTTCATATGTGTAAGGATCTCTCTTAATGATAAATGCTCGTAGACCTTCTAGAAAGTTAGTAGGCTGGGACTGTTAACCCATACAGGTCTGAAAAACAGTTTGATCGTACCTTTTTCTTCTGGAAAGTGGTGTTGTTCTTGTGCTCAAATAAAGTCCAAAACCGAAGTGTGTGCGGACTAGTCACTCGTGTGTGGAGCATTTTTTTCTTCTGATATAAGGAGAGATCCTAAGTTGAGTGTTGAGACTGAAATTCTGTTTTGACCATGTCCTCTGAGAATTCTGCTACTTCAAGGGTTTCAGGAAATCAAAATGGAGTGAGTGGGGGAATGGATATGAGCTTCCCCATGGCTGTTATTCCCTTCGACGGTCTAAACTACCTTGAATGGTCTAGGGGAATAAAACTCTACATCACGGCTAGGGGGAAAATATGATACATCAATGGGAAAGTGAAGGAACCAAAGAATGGAAGTGCTGAATGTGATAGGTGGAACCAAGAAAATAGTATGATGATGTCATGGCTCTTGGTATCCATGCTGCCACAGGTAAGAAAGACATTCATGTGGGCTGAAACTACGTGTGAAATATAGGAACAAGCAAAGTCCACATATTTAGAGCAAAGACACTATGCCAAGATATACCAACTGCAAGCTGAATCCTCTACTTGCAAACAAGGGGAGAGAAGTCTCTCGCTGTACTATTCAGATCTGACATCGATCTGGAAAGAACTGGATCACTATCAAAATGTGAATTGGAAGTGTGATGAAGATGCAAAGGCATACAAGTCACTCGTCTCTCAGCAACGGGTATTTTCTTTTCTCTTGGGGATGAATTCTTCATATGAGTCTATCAGGGTGCAAATCTTGGGAAGTAAAGACTTTGACATCAGTTCAGGAGGTTTATGCCCTAGTCCGGTCAAAAGAGAGTAGAAGAAGTGTGATGAATTGTACAAAGGGGGAGCCAATTGCCCTAGCTGTCCGAGGAAGTACAGATACTAATGTCGAAGGTTCCTTTAAGAAGGGTGATTCTTAGAAGAGAACAAATGACAAAAGTAAATTTTGGTGCACTCACTGCCATAAGACAAGACACACCAGAGACATATGTTGGGATTTCCATGGAAAACCTAAATGGACATAGGATTTGGGTAAGAAGTCAACAACTAATCAAGGTAAGAAACCAATTCAGTAGAATCAGAAAAAGTATAACTCAACTAATATGGTATCTCAAGAGACTAGCCCCATGGTAAATCAGGAAAGGCATCCCAGTTCTGACCCTAAGGAAGATATTATCAACTCCTTTCGTGACCATTTGGAGTTATATGGTAGGACTCTTCACCAGATGGATTTTGGTCCTACTCCTACCTCCTTTGCGTCTACATCAGGTAATATTGCCACTGCTTTCCATGTGTCATCTCATACATCTAATTCCCCTAGGGTAATTGACTCCGGAGCCTCAAACCACATGACCAGTAAGTCAAATTTATTTTAGGCAATATAACCTTCTCTCTAGGAGAGATAAGGTGGGACAAGCTGATGGTTCATTCTCTACCATAGCCGGCTAAGGAACCATATCTCTCCCACTCGGCCTTACCCTCTCTAATGTGTTGCATGTTCCTAAATTACCTATAAATTTGCTTTCCATTAGTAGTATTACTCACTCCTTGAATTGTTCAGTTACTTTCTTTCCATCTTCATGTTTTGGAGAATAAAGTTGGTCTCGTGGCTAGTCCTTGAGTTCATTCAATGAGGATCAAGCCTATTTATGGCACAGTCGTCTTGGTCATCTTTCTTTTGAGTCATTAAAAGTTATGTTTCCAAAGTTGTTTAAGTCTTTGTCAGTTAGTCAGTTGCAATGTCAGACATGTCAATTGAGTAAACATTGTAGAAGCTCTTTTCCTTTAAGAAATAAAAGATCTGAATTTCCATTTCATATTGTCTATTCTGATGTTTGGAGCCCTATTACTCTACCTACTGAGGTCGGATACAAGTACTTCATTACTTTGATTGATGATTACTCTAGATATACCTGGATTTACCCTATGCAATCTAGAGATGAAGTGCCTAAAATTGTGAAAGATTTTCAACGCATGGTGTTCACCCAGTTCCAAACTGAAATTCATATTTTCTAGTCAGACAATGCAAATGAATACTTCCATAATGATCTCACGGAACTCTTTGCTTCAAGTGGATCTCTTCAACGAAGCTCTTGTGCTAGGACACCTAAGAAAAACGGTGTTGCTGAAAGGAAGAATTGTCACCTTCTCGAAGTAGCTCGTGGCTTATAACTTCATATGAATGTTCCGAAACATTTTTGGATGGATGTTCTGTGTTCTGCATACATCATCAACCGTATGCCATCTCGATTACTAGAGTATAAGACCCCACATCAGCTTTTGTTTCCTTTAGCTCCATTGTCCCCCATTCCAATGCATGTTTTTGGGTGTCGTTGTTTGTTCATAACCTATCTCCTACTCGGGGTAAACTTGATCCTCGTTCTATTCCTTGTATTTTCCTTGGTTACCCTTTATCTCAAAAGGGGCATCGTTGCTATGATCCCACCTCTTGCAAGTACTATGTCTCCGTAGACGTATCCTTCTTTGAGAATCAACCTTTCTTCTCGAATTCTCCTCAGAGGGAGAGTAGGGTTGAGTTGAAACACACACAGGCTCAAACTCAACTTCCTCCTCTTCTTGATCCTCCTCCATTCCGTGTCTTTCTTCGTTGCCACAAAAGCCAGCAAAATTCAAGAACTGTGGAACCTAACACTATGCAACTAACACCATCGGATTCTCCGAAGATAGATCATTCTCATCCGCCAGGTACACTTGTTCCTATTGATATGCCTAAACCTTTCAATGTTGATTCCCCTATCATTGATGATCTTGATGTTCCCATTGCTAAGAGAAAGTGTGTTAGATCATGTACCACTAATCACCCTATCTCTCACTTTGTGTCCTATGACCATATTTCACCTTCATATCGTGCATATCTCTTGTCTGTTGATAGTATCCCTATTCCTAAGAAAGTAGTAGAAGTGTTACCAAAACCTAAATAGACAGATGCAATGAAGGAAGAAATTGATGCACTGCACAAAAATGGCACTTGGGAGTTGGCGGATCTTCCTAAAGGGAAGGAACCAGTGGGATGCAAGTGGGTATTCACAGTGAAACACAAGGCTAATGGAACTATTAAAAGATACAAGGCCAAACTGGTGGCGAAGGGTTTTACACAAGTATATGAAGTGGACTATGTAGAGACATTTGCTCTAGTAACTAAGATGAACTCTATCAAGATTCTTCTCTCATTAGCAACAAATCTTGATTGAGAATTTCACCAATTGGACATTAAGAATGCTTTCTTGAATGGTGACTTAGAAGAGGAAGTGTACATGACCCAACCTCCAGGTTTTTGTGCCAAAGGCAATAAACAGAAAGTGTGCGGGTTAAAAAAATCTTTATATGGGTTAAAACAATCACCTCGAGCATAGTTTAGTAAGTTCCACTTAGCAGTTCAATAGATGGGGTTCCAACAATGCCAGTCAAACCACACTCTGTTTGTGAAGAAAGGTGAAGGGAAAATTCCAACTTTAATATGTGGATGACATAGTGATAACAGGATACTGGGAGACTGAGATACAAAACCTGAAAAAATTCTTAGCCACTCAATTTAAGGTGAAAGATCTAGGACCCTTACGTTATTTCCTTGGAATTGAAGCTGCCCACGCTCAAAAGGGCATCTTTATTTCCCAACGGAAATATGTACTAGATCTTCTAGAAGATACAGGCAAGATAGGGGTGAAACCAATTGACTCACCAATTGAACCTAACCATCAGCTAGGGGGAGTTCTTGAAAGATGTGAAGAAGTTTCAGAAACTTGTAAAGAGACTCTTATATTTGTCTATGGCCAGACCTGATATTGCTTATGCAATGGGTGTCCTTAGTCAGTTCATGCACAACCCTAGGACAACTCACTTTGAAGCCACAGAGAGAATCCTTAGATACCTCAAGAAATATCCAAGAGCTAGTTTGTTGTTCCAGAAACATGGACATTTAAAGGTGAAAGTATATACTGATGTTGATTGGGTAGGGCAGTCGATGACTAAAAGTTTACCAATGGGTATTGTACCTTTGTAGGAGGTAACTTGGTCACTTTGAGGAGTAAGAAGCAAAGTCTGGTGGCTAGATCCAATGCTGAAGCAGAATACAAGGCTATGTCTCATGGAGTTGCTGAAATCATGTGGATAAGAAACCTATTAGGTGAATTGGGCTTTGTAGTCAACAACTCCATGTCACTCTATTGTGACAATAAAGCTGCCAACAATATTGCTACTGTCCTCCATGGTAGGACGAAACACATTGAAGTGGATAAGCATTTTATTAGAGAAAAACTTGTGAGTGGAAAAGTATGCACTTCATATGTCAGCTCAGAGGAACAACTTGCAGACATCTTCACCAAGGGTCTTCAGCATGTGAGGCATAATGTCTTGTGTGACAAGTTGGGCATGATTGACCTCTATGCTCCAACTTGAGGGGGAGTATTAAAATAGTCTATTTTATGTTTCATTTATTATTTTCTATTTGTTAGGGTCTGTTTGGTTGGTTTAAATTCTTTTTTATTTTTTGTTATTGTACTTCACTTATAGCAGGGGCATAAGGGTCTTCCACCCTTTTTAATTTAGACGCCCTATAAATACCAATACATGTTGGCACTGCCAACACGGTTCCATTGTCGCCAATCTTACCTCTTCTCTTCTTTCTTCTTCTCTTCTTTCTTCTTCTCTTCTCTTATTTTTCAATGAGCTTTATTGTCAAGATGTAGGAAGCATTAATGTGACCTTTTTGTCCTCCATCAAAAGGAAAAAATAAAAAACAAATGCCTTTTAGAATTAGAGGTTCCAGTGGAAATAGTTTGGCATTATTTTCAGGGTCTATTGATCAAGAAAACTTCGTACAAGCAGACACTATAGCAATTGTGCTAGGACTTAGGGTGGTTAAAACATGCAACCTTCAAAATCTGGTATTGGAATGGGATAGGGCTGTCAATGGTTTGGGTCTACCTGACAGAACCAAACTGACTAAACCAATTATGTCGGTTCTGGTTCTGTAGTTTTGTCTCAATAAATAATTGGGTTGGGTCCAGTTCTTGTTGTTCCAAACTGATTAAGACCTGAACCAAGTATATAATTAATAGTATATAAAGGTCTCCTGGTAAATTTCATAGAGTATATAACACAGTTTAGTTAAAAACAATTGTTTTACCAATATATAAACAGCAATGTTTTAAAACGCGGAGGCGTGATGCAATGCGTAGTTCAGAACATAAGAGGCATAAGCCTCGCAAACACAAGGAGGTGTAAGCCTCCTTAAGAAAAGGGAGGGATGAGGAAGAAGAAGAGGCAGAAGAGTCTCATTTCTTCCCTTCCCTTTCTTTTCCTTTCCTTTCCTTTTTTCCTTTTTCTTTCTTTTTTCTTTTTTTCTGTCATTTTACATGAGGTGTGCATGAGGCGCATGAGGCGTACGCCTCTAGCATGCTTCATGAAAAAAGCGTGTGAGGCATACGCCTCAGAGGTGTCAGCACCTCTGGCATACGCCTCAGGGCGTTTTGGGGGCGCCTCTAGGCGAGCCTCCCACGCCTTTTAAAACACTGATAAACAGTACTATTTTATTGTCATTTCTATTAATGTTATATAATCAAAAATAAAGTTTTAAGTTGTTATTATCATAACTAATTATAGATGTCAAGCTTAATTGGGCCTGATCCAATTATCCCCGATTAACAATTGGTTCTGGTTCTGAGTCCAACTTATGGAACTGATTAATAATCAGTTCCGGGACTGGTACACCCTGTCCCAAACCAAACCCAACCCATTGACAGTTCTAGGAAGGGATTCTAAAGTAGTGGTGCAATGGCTGTAGAACCAAAATTTGACTCCATGGCCATATAGAAACACAACGTAGGAAATTAAGCTACTAATGAGGGACAAGGTAGTGGATGTGCAATGTATTTACAGATCAACAAATGGATTTGCTGACATACTGGCAAAACAAGGGGTTGGTAGAAATCATTCTTACTGGGGTATGCTGGGGGAGCTTATTTTAACAGAACGAATACAATGAATGTGACTCGATATGGGTAGGGAAACTTTTTCTCTTTTTAGGTGATGCCCAGTGTCATTGTATATATTCCGATTATTTTTCATCATTCTTTAATAAAGGTGTGGTTATCCTTCAAAAAGTTAAAATAAAAAGCAAGTGTCCTTCATTGTTACTTAATGAAGTTCTAAAAAATATTTGTTACTCAATAAAGTTTTATGGGAAAAATGTCATTCATTGTGTACATTAGCTGTTCAATTATGTTTAATACGAAAAGAGAAAATTTAAAAAAAAAAAATCACATAGAAGTGTCCTTCAAAAATCCATAGTGTCATAGTTTGACGCATGCCCAACACAAACACTTAGCCATTTAGGAGAGTCCATGCAACACTGAATGGAGATCTATTGGATAAAATCCTGGGGAAGGTTGTATAGGAAGACTATCATGCAATCTATCATATGGAGAGTTATGTTACCTAGATATGGCAATGACATAGTTGGGCAATATTTCAGATACAGAATTTGCACTAAAAATTGAAGTATCCAACTCCAAATATTGGGAAAAAGAAAAGAAAAAGATTTTAACCCAGATACTGCAAGCTGCAGTTATAGATCTCCATTAACCACTAATTATGAAGTTCTATCTAATCCATACCTGCTGAAGGGATTCAAGATTTGGAGAGATCCTAAGAAGATCTTCCATTATTTTACGGTTAGAAAGACATCGATATGTTCTGGCCAAAATCTGCAAAAAAAGAAAGAAGCCAATAGTGACATATTTGATAGTGAATAAAACCTTAAATGGAGAAAAGATGCTTACCTTTAGATCTTCCTCTTCTGTAAATGTCTTTAGAAAGGTTGCCAATACATCAACTGGCATATGTTTAGGATGATTCCATCTAGAGCGACGCTTTTTATCATTATGATTATGACAACGCAAGAATTCGCACCAGTCTCCTTTGGCACCCTTCATTTTTAGCCTTTTTGTCAAGTTCACCATTCCAATAAGTACCTGACCAAATTAACGTGTCAACATAATGGAAAACCCAAAGAGTGTGGCATTTTACGATATATGCTGACGACACGGAAACAGACATCTGGAAAAATAACGCCAGGCCACACCAGTAGAAAAATCCAGCTGATAAGAAGAAACAAACAGTTTTATGTTTCTTAGGGAGCCAGTTATTTAGCAACAGACTAATCATAGTTCAAATTTACATGTAAGAACATAGCAAATGGCTAGCGTTTAAACATGGTTTGATGCCCATGGAACTACATTGATGTTCAACCCCGTTTCTATGCATCCAAAGATAAAGGGAAAATGGAAAAAAAAAAAAAAAGGAAACTTTAATTTTTGTTGGCCCTAACACTTATGAGACTGAAGTGAACTCCCAGGTGGAAGTCATTTCTGGCCAGACTGATTCCAGAAAATCCACATGAAATACGCACTCTGAACCTCCAACCTCCGAAACAATAAATTCTCTTTGGACACACTCCATATACGCTGATTAATAAAATCAATTAATACTCAGCAACACAAAAATATATCAGCAGAAAGAAAAAGGGAGAGATGAAACAATATGGAGGCAGGAAAGGAGTACCTTCTTATTCGCGGTTTCGATCTTTGCATCCATCTGCGAAGGAAGAAGATGGATTGGAGACCGGAAATAAAGCGGAAGGGAGTGTAGGAAGCAGGTACTCCAAAAACAGTCGTTTGGACTTTGGAGGTTGGACTTAGCGGCCGCTCGTTTGTAAATGTTCGAACTTCCAACGCCAAACCAGATATATGCTTACAACGGATTAGGTTTAATTGGTACGCCATTGGGGTCGGATAGGGGAAGGTTTTGGATTTCCTAAATGCAACAACCAATAAGTTGACATAGGGATAATCATTTCAGCTAGACCTGTTTATGGGCCGGGCCGGGCTTTGACTCTTTATTAATAGAAAATTGTTAGGCCCGAGCCCGAGTTCGGCCCGACCAACGGGCCTATAACTTGGGCCCGAGCCTGGCCCTAATAAAAAGCCCGAAGCCCGAGCCCGAGCCCGAAGCCCGAAGCCCGACCTAATAAAAGAAATTCAAAATTTTCCGACATTTTATATTTTAATTTAAATGTTTTTCCCCTATTTAAATGAACAATGGGCCTACAAGTGAATCAATGACCTCAAATTAAAAAATTTATTCAAATAGACATCACATAGGGTTTTTACTTAGGTTTAACTATAGGTCGAGCCGGGTTTACTTAAGTTTAACTATAGGTCAGGCTGGGCCGGGCTCGGGCCGGGCTATTTTGGCAAAGCCCGAGCCCAACTCAAATTTTATGCGGGCCGGGCTTTTTGGCCCGAGGTTAAGCCCGCGGGCCAAAAAGCCTGTTTAAGCCCGTCCGGGGGTCGGGCCGGGCCAAGATGGCCCGTCGGGTCACCCGGCCCATGAATAGGTCTAATTTCAGCCCGGTCGGAAATTTCGGGCTTGGGCTTGTGCCTGCATTTTGTGTTCAGGCCCGGCCCGGGCCCTGACCCACATGAGGCCCATAAATTTTTACCAGTTGTTGTTTTGGTAATGGTCCTATAGGCCCATAGTACACTACATAGTTCATTCACCCACAATCCTTTGGCTCGAGATAACCGAGCCTTGAGTTCTCGTAGTATTACCCTATTGGTGAGTTCGGCTTGCCCATTGGCTTGGGGATGCGCTATCGATGTGAATCTCTGCCTTATTCCAATTTGATCGGACCAATCTTGAAACTTAATGTCTTCGAATTGTTTTCTGTTGTCAGAGACTAATACTCTTGGTAGGCCAAACCTACACACTACATTTTGCTAGAAAAAATTTTGAACGTTGCGAGTTGTTATTGTCACCAAGGGTTATGCTACCACCAACTTAGTGAAGTAATCTACAACTACCACCAAAAACTTTTTTTGTCCCTTGGTCGGTGGGAAGAGACCCAATAGATCTATGCCCCATTGCGCAAATGGCTATGGGCTGGTCAAGTATCTTAGGTCGGCAGCGGGTTGATGTAGGATGTTTGCATGTTATTGGCACTAATCGCACCGCTAGACCAGCTCAGTTGCGTCTACTTTCATGGTGGGCCAGTAGTATCCTTGTCACAAGGCTTTTTGGGTGAAGGCCCTGCTCCCTAGGTGTCCTCCATAGAGGCCTTCATGGATCTCACGTAGAACCTGGTTTGCCTCAACTTGTCTTAGGCATCGTAAGTAGGGCATCGTGAAGGATCTCCTGTAGAGCAACTCGCCTACTATCACGTAGTGGGCTGCTTGTCGCTCTATTTGCCGAGCTGCATTTCTTTCTTTTGGTAGCGTGATGTGTTTCAACTAATCGTAGAGTGGGTCAATCCAGCTTGACTCGGCGGTAGTGATGTTGGCGACCTCCTCTCTTGCTTTTTCTATCGAAGGTCGTGGTAATTCTTCTATGTAGATGGTTCGTTTTATCGAGTCAATCATGCTCTCTAATTTGGAGAGGGCATCAGCCTCCGTGTTTTATGATCTCGGAATTTGTTGGAGATACCATGATTCAAAAACCGGTAGGAGTCCTTTAACTTTGGTGAGATACGCCGTCATGGAGGAGTCCCGAGCCTCATAGTTTCCATTTACCTGGTTTACGAGGAGCTGTAAATCGCTGCATATGACAAAGTGTTTGGCTCCTACTTCCTTTGCTAATGCAAATCCTGCTAATAGGGCCTCATATTCAGCTTTGTTGTTTGATGCTCAAAATAGAAATTGGAACGCGTATTCCAGCTTTGTTCCGCAAGGTCCGTATAGTATTAACCCAGCTCTGCTTCCACCTCGGTGAGTCGAGCCATCTACATGAAGTATCCAGGGCTCATCCCAGCTCGCTATCTCGCAAGGTGGGGGTGCCGTGCTGGATAAAACTTCTATTGCTAGCACCATCTACCTGGGCGACAACGAGCTGAAGGTCCACTCGGCAATGGAATCTGCCAAGACCTGCGCTTTAATTGTTGTGCACAGCTCAAACCGAATTTCATATTCACTGAGCTCGATTGCCCATTTGGTGAGTCTTCCCGAGATCCCTGGTTTCAAGAGAATTTGCCTCAGCGGCTGATCTATTAGCACCACTATGGAGTGCGCCTACAAGTAGGGTCTTAGTTTCTGGGAGGCTAATGCCAAGGCGAAAGCAAGCTCCTCAATGTTTGGATACCTTATTTCGGCGGCATGAAGTATTTTGCTAACATAGTATACTGGTAATTGTGTTTTGTCTACCTCTTTGACAAGGACTGAGATTACCACTTCATTACTTGCAGAGAGATAGAGTTTGAGCTCATTTCCCACCTCCGACCTGGTTACCAGAGAGGGCGAGTTGAGGTATTACTTTAGTTCGTCGAAGGCGAGTTGGCGTTCCTCGGTCCACTCAAAGGTCTCGTTCTTTTTTATGGCCTTGAAGAAGGGAAGACACTTCCCAACCGATTTGGACATAAACCGATTCAAGTCCGCTATTTGTCCTGTTAATCTTTGGGTTTCATTAACCATCTTTGGTGGTCTCATGTCTAAGATCGCTTGGATTTTTTCCAGGTTAGCCTCTATACCTCGCTGGCTGACGATGTAGCCAGGAACTTTCCTGAGGTCACACCAAAAGCACACTTGTTTGGGTTTAATTTTAGGTTATGTTTTCGTAAAACTTCTAATACAAGATCTAAATAAAAAACTAATTCTTTTGAAAATAGAGTTTTTACAACCATGTCATCAACATAGCACTCAACTTTATTGCCAATTAACTCCGAGAAAACAAAATTCACTAATCTCTGGTAGGTCGCTCCAGTATTTTTTAAACCGAATGGTATGACCTTATAACCATATAGATCTGTCTTGATGGTAAGTGTAGTCTTCTCTCGATCTTCAGGGTCCATCAGAATCTAGTTGTAACCTGAATAGTCATCCATAAAGCTGAGCAGTTCAAATCCTGAGGTCACGTCTACCAAGCAATCTATGTTGGGTAGGGGGAGGCTGTCTTTTGGGCAGACACGGTTTAAGTTCAAGAAATCTATACATATCCGCCATTTGTCGTTTGCTTTTTTTCACTAAAACTAGGTTCACCACCCAGCTCGGGTACTGGACTTCGTCTATGAAGTTCACAGCTAAAAGCTTCCCCACTTTTTCATTTACTTTGTTCCACCTTTCCGGGGCAAGGTTTCTCTTCCTTTGCCGGATTGGTCTAACTGTAGGGTCCACATTAAGTTTATGAGTTATAATATCGAGGTCTATACCAGGCATTTCAGTAGATGGCCAGGCGAAAACATCTAGATTTTTTAATAAAAAGTTTACCAATTCAGATTACAGAGGATCTTTCAAGTGGGTGAAGGGATGAGAGATCCATCATATGGATGGCCGAACCCATATGGATGGCCGAACCATGCAGGGTAGGGAGAAGAATACCTGATACGGAATCCACGCAAAAAGCTTCTGCCAACGTAGGTGTTCACACCCAAAGAGGGTACCAAATCCTTTCTACACTAAAGATGACACAGTTTAGGGTGAGGTAGGATCAACAAGTGGATTCTTCAGCAAGAACCCCAATTCTTCAGCAAGAATTGTGTAGGGATGTGAGTACAACTTCAAAATTGTTTATTCCACCAAGAAACAATATCAAGATCCAATCTTGATCACTCAAAGAGGTGGAGATCGAACAAAGTAGGGTGGCAAGAACAGAGAGAGAGAGAACTAAATGCAGAAAAGTCAGTCAAATTGTATGTATCATTCCAATTCGCCCTCCTCCTTTATATAGACCTTAAAGAGTTAATCTCCTAATATGATTAGGAGTTTCTTGATCCAAATCTTTATTTAGATCTGGACTCTTTAAGTGATAAGGCTTATCCCTTATCTTATCTGCAAATTACGATCAACTTCTCCTAATCTAATTAGAAGTTTCCTAATTCAAATCTTTATTTCGATTTGGGCTCTTTAAGTGAATAAGATTTATCCTCTTATCCTTATCTGCTGATCCACACCCAAATTCGCCACCTATTTAATTAATCCAATTAACCCAATTCAAAATGGGCTTTAGGCCCATCAAGATTTTAGGCTCACTTCCTTTTAATGTTGACTAGGTTGGCTCTCTTTGTATGGCGTGGGACCCTATCATTGATCTCCACATAAGCAACATGGGTTCAGCCTAGCCTCTGTTACAAGACTTAACCGAATTCACTATTGAATAAAGTGAACCCCTGAGTTCATCAGTATGAGCTCTTAATGGGCCCAACATTTACACTAAATGGTCCTTGAGTCCAGCCATCTTATGAAGGCCAAAGGACTGTGGGCAGATGTGAGATTAGCCCATCAGGTTTATTATCCCTAAATGGTCTTACACTTAACCTCTCAGCCCATAATGATCAAGCACTACTCAACAAGAGAGGATCTCTCTCTCGGCTACAAGGTACAGTGTTGCACTCTATACTCACATAGATTCTAGGAATTAAAACATTTTGCAAACAATTTGTGAAACCGTAATATATAAGTATATCTCTATATAAATATATTTTGCAAAACAAATTTCAACAAGTTTGAAATCAACTGTCGGTAGTTTAGGTTTCCATCAGAGAGAGTGCATTCCCTAATCATTCACTTTGTTCGACAAAGGGGCTGATCTTGTCACTATGATCACCCACTCAGGTGAATTCTCAGACTGTCCCAACATACCTAGGTTTTGCCCCCCTCTAAGGATCTCACTGATTGGCATATCAAAGACAGCCCAATCTGACACCTAGTGCAGTATCGTAATCGAGTATAGGGGTCAGGTGTAACATTCCAGTTTTTTCCATCTATCTCCAAGGTCTAGGGCAATATTGGAATTTGGCCTGGTTCAGGGTTTCAAGAAAACTCACACTGCATGTGCCTCAGGTCTCACCCTGGTAGCTGAGACAAACCACCCTAATCCACTTGGCAACACATCAGTGTCAACCTTAACAGGATAAACCTCCACAGATCTATCCAACGACTGTGAAGATTCTAAACTAACACAAGTCTCATTATTGTCTAGTTTAAGGGTATTACACAGAAACAACCATATAACATGAATCAAATATATACTTTTATTCATTTACAATAAATGTCATAATGTACATCAAGCTGATTGGAACTAAGGGCATACATTGTCTAACAGTGGACTCCTATTTGTAGGATTTTCTCAAGGTCAGTTTTGGAGACCTGCATTGCTACTGTATCCTCAATCGAGCGAGCTCTTTCTTCAGTGTTTTTTGGTGGAGGATCCAGGTTGACGTCTTTGGCTTTCAGTGAGGCCATGTAGCATTTCCGAGACTCTAGTTGATCACCGCATAGCACTCCCACCCCTATGTCCATTGGAAATTTCAGTGTTAGGTGGTAGGTGGATATCACAACTTGCAATGCATGTAGAATTGGTCATCCCAAGAACGCATTGTAAGGTGATGAAGCTACTACTACTAGAAAATCATGTTCCAGGCGAGCTGTATGTGTGTGTGTGGGGAGTCTGCTTCAATTGGTAGCCTAATCTTGCAAATCGGGCGAACTACTTCCTCGCTAAATCCTACCAGCGGTATATCAGTGGGTTGCAGGTTAGCCTTACTCAGTTCCATTCTTTTGAAGGCTTCGACGAACAAGATGTCAGCCGAACTACCTTAATCTACCAAAATCCTTTTTACCTTGAAACCATTGATGAGAAATTTTACCACCAAAGCGTCATCATGAGGGTATTGGATTCCTCGCATGTCATCTTCAGTGAAATAAATTACTTCTTCCGTTCAGGGGTGTTTGTGTGGCTGGTTATCTTCTTGTTCCAGTTTGCATATTGCATTCCTTTCAACAGATGAGGTGCATCCTGCTATAATCGAGCCCCTTGTGATCACAGTGATAGTTTCTTAACCTATCTCTCTTGTGCTTGCTGGTTTTTAACAGGTGGTTCCTGTTGTCTGCTGCTCTGCGATGCTTCCCAGTTAGCTTCTGCTTCTTGAGTTCATTCATCCTTGATGAAACGTTTCAAGTAGCCTCGCTTAATGAGGTCATCGATTTCATTCTTCAAGTTCCAACAGTTCTCAGTATCGTGTTCGAAGTTCCTGTGGAAATTGTAGTATTTGTTTGGGTTTCTGGTGCTGGGGTCCCCCCTCATCTTAAGAGGCCATTTCACATAATCATTAGACTAAATATGCATGAGAATCTCCTTTCTATGAGTATTCAGTGGCGTAAATACCCTACTGTATACGGGAGGTGTTCCCGGTCGTCGCCTTGCTCTTCTGTTTGGTGACCTACTTTTTTGGCGTGGCGAGCTGCTACGCCTTCTCCTTGGGGATCTACTTTTACGAGGTGACCTGGTCCTTCTTTTGGTTCAACCTGTACTTGCCTCTTCATCTGTCTGCTTCCTTTTCCCTATTGTTTCGGTCTCTGCTCCTACCGCTTCTTCCGCCCTAATGAATTCATGGGCAACTGTGAGGAACCTTTCCATGGTAGCTGGAGGGTGGAGTTCTAGTTCCCATTTTAGCTTGCGATGCTTGAAGCGTTGGATGTATTCTCTAAGTGGTTCGTTGGGCTTCTAGACTATGTTAAACTTGCATGTAGCTGATTTTGAATGTGGCGTGCTTGTGATAAATTGGTTAATGAAGAGTCAGGCGAACTAGTCCCAATTTTTTATGGATCCTGGGGCCAGTCCCGAATACCACAGCCAGGCTTCTTCTTTTAAGGTAGTGGGGAACGCTATACATATACTAGTGTCATTTGCTCCACCAAGGAGCATTAGAGCTTGGAAACTATTAGTTTGTTCTACCGGGTTTGATTTCCCTCGGTAGGATTCCAAGGTGGGTGCCCATAAGTTTCTAGGGCGTGGAGCTCTGAGGATTTCCAATGCGAGAGGGGTTTCCCTAGTCAAACCGGTTTGTTCTGATAAAGTAATTATTCTTCCTATGTCGTGCTACCTTTTCCCAGACGAACCTCGCCCCCTGCTCGAGCGAGTTGTATCTTCCTTCCTACGTGGTGTGTTCTTTTCTTTTTCTGGTGCCTTCAGCGAAGCTAGCTGCATTAGATTCAGCAGGGGCCTCCGCCTGGCTCTCTTCTGGTCCTTGCTCATCCGAAGCCATAGTATCTTCTCTATTTGGTGCATGGATTTGGCTACGCACTCGCGATTGGGGTAAACCTTCTTAATTCAAATTGTTGGATTGTGGGGGTTGTTGGTTGTTGTGAGGCTGACTGTACTTTGGTGCTGGTTGCCCGAATATCACCGAATGTTGTGGTGGACATTGCTGCTGAGATTGCTGGTGAAGTTGTTGAGACTACTGATGAAGCTACTGTTGTTGGTGTGGTTGTTCTTGGTGTGGCTATTGTTGGGATGGCTGCTGTTGTTGTCCAGTGATAAACATAAACCTGTTCTCCTACGACTGCATTTGTTTAATCATAGTATTGACACATCGTACTAGGTCATTAAACTGTCGTGCATCCATTGTCGTGGGAGGTGCTGCTGGTTCCATAGATGGGGGGCATATTCACGTTCTCCGCTTGAGGTAGAACGTCAATTTGGCCAATGGTGATGATTGGGATCCGGCTGTTGATGTTATTGCTGGAAGGATTTCTTGAGGATGCTATTGAAAGGTTTTTTTGAGTAAAATGAGAGGGATAAAGAGATGAATGAAAGGAAACATAGGCTTTTTGCTACGCTTCCCACAGACAACACCAATTGATGAGGCACAAAATATGTCCACCAATAGATGAAGCACAGAATCTGTTCACTCCCTTGTGTCTGATGAGGTGGCTTGGACCGGGTTCAATTTGCGGTGAGCCAAGTTGTTGTGCTGAGCTGTGAAGCCAAGCTGAGGGTCCAAGCTGAGATCTGCAGAAACGAAAGAAAGGTTTGAGTGCCTGGGTAAATTTTACCCAAGAGGACACTCCGATGCTTATGTCAGCGAGTGGTTCTATCAAAGAAATTGGGAGAGAGTGAGAGCTTATGTATGCCTACCTCTTGGAGTGGTCCTGTGGTCTTTTTATAGTTACTTGAAGTTTAGGCGTTGTTGGGTAATGTCTCTAAGCCTTGTATAGAGTTGTTTCCTAATTTTGGGGTGTACTGGTTAGTTGATTGCTAGATCCGTGCAACGGCTATAGGTCTTCTGCTGGTCTTGAGGTAGTCAACTTGGTGGACTGCTCCTTGTGTTGCGGCTACAATGCTTATGTGGACATTTACTTTGGGACTGTTTTGGGTGAGCTGGTGCTATCGAAGGATTGAGCTCGTCCTAGCTCGGCCACGTACTAGATATTGACTACCATGTGTTACTTTGGCAAGCTGCTTTGCTATGTCAGACGCTATGGATTGAGCTCACCCTAGCTTGACCGTGTACTAGATGCTAGTTGCCACGTGTTGAGCTAGCGAGCTGTCTTGCTAAGTGGGACGCTGAGTTGTTGACAACGTCCATGTGTCCACCATCAATTAGGTTGATCAAAATGCCCCCCATCAATTACTATTAGCATCATTTGTTGGGCCATGTAATATATATTTGTGTTGGTGTTTTAGATGTGTATTTTTATTCTTTAGATATTTACCAAATTTTAGCCATAATAGAAAATAAATGCTAACAATGCAATTCTTTTGCGCAAATCGGGTAAAACCGATTCTGCCCATTTGCGTAGGTTCAAATCAGGTCTGATTTGGTTCAAGAATTAAACCTGGCTCTGATACCACTGAAGGGATGGGAGATCCATCATATTAATGGCCGAACCATGCAAGGTGGTTGGGCGAAATTTCAAAAAATTTATTTCTCCCATCTGGGAATCGTATTCCCTATTAAAAAACTGCATTTTCAAGGTTCGTTCTTGAAACAAACCAGACCAGATCTGAAACCAAATTTAAGCAAGTAGGGAAATACATGATACAGAATAATAGTAACTCCCAACGTAGGTGTTCACGCCCAAATAATTGACCAAAATCCACTTCCACTGAAGATGACACAGCTTATGGTGAGGCAGGATCAACAAGATGGTTCTTCAGCAAAAATTAGGCAAAGGGCTGATGAGCAAATCCGCTTCCACTGAAGATGAGACAACTTATGGTGAGGCAAGATCAGCAAGATGGTTCTTCAGCAAGAATTAGGCAAAGGGCTGATGAGCATGACTTTAAATTGTTTCTTATAGCAAGAAACAATATCAAGAACTATTCTTGATCAGATCCAAGAATGGAGATCGAACTGGGTAGGGGCGGCAAGAACTAGGGAAGAATTCTGTAGATTTATGAGTATGTAAAACTAATGAATTCGCCCCCTATTTATAGCCTTCTTTGAATCAGCCTCCTGATCCAATTAAGAGAGAGTTTCTTGATCCAAATCTAATATTTAGATTTGGACTCTTAAATAGATAAGTCTTATCTTATCCTTTAACTAATCCTGATCAGGTTATAAGTCATATTTGCCCCATTTAATTAAAACACTTAAGCCCAGTTCGAAATGGGCTTTAGGCCCATTAAGTCATGTAGCTCACTTTCCCTTTTATATGTTGGCTAACTTAGCTCTCTTTGTATGGCGTGGGATTGTAGCATTAATCTACACATCAGCCACATGGGTTCAGCCCAGCCTTTGTTACAAGGCTTGGCCGAATTCACTACAGAACACAATGAACCCCTGAGTCCATCAGTATGGGCTCTTAATGGGCCCAACGTTACACTAAATGGTCTTTGGGTCCAGCCACCTTATGAAGGCCCAAGGACTATGGGTAGATGCAAGATTAGCCCATTAAGTATTACCCTCAATGGTCTTACACTTGACCTCTCAGCCCATAATGATCAAACAATGCCCGACAAGAGAGGACCTCTCCCTTGGCTGCAAGGTACAGTATTACACTCTCTACTCACATGGATCGTAGGAATTAAAACCTTTTGCAAACATTTTGTAAAACTATAATATATAAGTATATCTCTATATAAGTATACTTTACAAAACAAATTTCAACAAGTTTAAAATCAACTACTAGTAGTTTAGGTTTCCATCAGAGAGAGTGCATTCCCCGATCATTCACTTTGTCCGACAAAGGGGTTGATCCTGTTACTATGATCACCCACTCAGGTGAATTCTCAGACTGTTCCAACATACTTAAGTTTTGACCCCCTTTAAGGATCTCATTGATTGGCATATCAAAGACAACCCAATCCGACACCTAGTGCAGTATCATAATCGAGTCTAGGGGTCAGGTGTAACATTCCAGTTTTGTCCATCTGTCTCCAAGGTCCATGGCAATACTTGAATTTGGTCCGGTTCAAGGTTTCAAAAAAACCCACAATGCATGTACCTCAGGTTTCACTCTAGTAATTGAGATAAGCCACCCCAACCCACTTGGCGACATTCAATGTCAACCTTGGTAGAATAAATCTCCCCAAATTTATCCAACGGCTGTGAAGACTCTAAACTAACACGAGTCTCATAAATGTCTAGTTTAAGGGTATTACACAGAAACATACCAAAATAACATGAATCAATTATGCACTTTATTCATTTACAATAAATGACAATAAGTACATCAATTTGATTGGAGCTAAGGGCATACCTTGTCTAATAGTTTGACACCCTTCTTTGATGCTATAAGCTATACTGAGGGATCCAAATCAGGGACTTATAGACGCTCCATGTTGAATCTTTGAATATATTCCCTAAGGGTTTCATTCAACTTCTGGACAACGTTGAACAAGCAGGTCGCTGATTTGGAGTGTCTTCTGCTGGTGACAAATTGGTTGATAAAGAGTTTGGCTAACTGATCTCGATTTTTTATTGATCCGGGAGTCAGCCTGGAATACCAGAGCCAGGCTTCCTCTTTCAAGGTGGTGGGAAATGCTATGCACATGCTGGCATCGTTTGTTCCATGGAGGAGCATTAGGGCCTGGAAGTTATTCGTGTGCTCCACTAGGTCTATTTTTCCTTCGTAGGATTCCAAAGTTGGTGCTCAAAAGTTCTTCAGACGTGGTGCTTTAAGAATCTCAGGTGCTAACGGGGTTTCACGTGTTAGGCTAGGTAGTTCTGAGAGGGAAACCACCATACTGGTTCCTGCATTATTATCCCCGTGTTGTGCTTCGCCGCTAGCACAGGTGAGCTGGATTTTTCTCCTTACACGATGTGTACACTTCTTGCTCTTCTTCCTAGTGCATTCAGTGGAGCTGACAACGTCGGTCTAGGCAGGAGCCTCAGCTCGGCTCTCTGTGGGGGCCTACTCATTCCGAACTACTGTGTTTACTCTGTCTGGGACTTGTATCTGATTGCACACCCGTGGGCGAGGTGGGTCTTCATGATTTGAGTTATTGTTTTGAGGAGGGAGCCATTGGCTGCTCCTCGGAACCTTCTGGTTATTGTCTGGGACCTACTGACCATTGAATGGGATTTGTTGGCTGTTAAGGGGCTGTTGTTGATTGTTGTGAGGTCAGCTGTTACGTGGTATTTGCTGACCATCGCATGGCATCGGCTAATTCGATGCTACAGGGTGTTGTTGCTATTGATACTATTGCTGTTGTGGTTGGAATTACTACTACTGCTGCCAAAATTGTTGTTGTTGCTGCGGTTGGAATTGCTGTTACCGTTGCCCAGCAACGAAGATGAATTTGTTCTCCCATGACTGCATCTGCTCAGTCATGGTGTTCACACACTACACTAAGTCGTTGAACTGCTGCTGCACATCCACTATCGTCAGGGGTGCCATAGGGTCCTAGTTGGAGGTGGCGGAGGCATGTTCGCATTGTCTTGTATGTTGGCTGGCGGCAAAGGAACATCGATTTGACCTATCATGATAGTTGGGACTTGGCCGTTGACGTGATTGTTGGTAGAAGGATTGCTTGAGGTTGCCATCAAGAGTGGTTTTTCAAAGAAGAAATGAAAGAAAGGGAACACTATCTTTTCACTGTGTTTCCCATAGATGGCACCGATTGATGACGCACTATCTGCTCACTCCCTCGTGTCAATGACTAGGCTCGAACAAAGTTCTGATTTGGCAATGCCAAGTTGTAAATTGTAAGTCCGAGCTGAGAAGGGTTGTAAAGAAAGAAGAATTAGAGTTCTTGGGTAGGTTTTACCCAGGAAGACACTCCGATGCTTAAGTCAATAAGGAGATTTTAGTGAGAATACGTGAGAGAGTTCAAGAGCTTCTATGCACATACCTTTCAGAGTGATCCTGGGTTCTTTTTATAGCTATTTGAGGTTCAGGTGCCATCAGGCAACGTCTCTAAGTCTTCCGCGGAGCTGCTTTCACAATTTGGGGTGTGCTAGACTATTAGTTGCTAGATTCATACAGCGGTTACAGGTCACCCACGGGTCTTGTGGCGTATGATTCGGCGAGCTGTTCTTATAGTCGCAGTAACGGTGTTTGTGCGGGTGCGGTGCACGGAACGGTTTTGGGACGAGCTAGTATTATCGGCGGGCCGAGCTTGCCCCAGCTCAGCCGCACACCTGATGTCGATTGCCACGTGTTGGTTTGTCGAGTTGTCTTGCTGAGTTGGACACTGTGTCGCTAATAGCATCCACGTGTCAATAGTCATGTGGGGTGACCAAAATGCCCCTCATTAGATTCAAACATCTTATACATGTGAAAAGTTCACGAAGGAACAAATTGTATTGACATATACATATTAGGGGGGAGAAGGCAGGTCTCAATGTGCATGGGGTTCATCTTAGCATATGGTAGAGGATGTTCAAGTTAACGACATTGGCAATGATGAAGGGATTGGACTTTGATGGCATTGAAGATATGGAATATGAAATGAGTTGTGGGGTGAACGAGAAAGAAGGGATCACATTTCTTGAGAATGAAACAGATGGTGATGAGCATACATCTACAATATTCCCACCCAATGAATGTGAAGGTGGCAATAGAGATGAGGGGATCACGAAACTAGAATTATTATCAGATTATGAAAGCCTGGATGAGTTGCATATCATACTTAGGTATGATGATGAGCAACTTGTATGATTTTATGAATTTTTTGCAAATAGAGAGATGGAGATGCCCAAGTTGGCAATGGGGCTGACATTTTCTAATCCAGCCACTTTTAGGGAAGTATTAGTTAATTATGCCATCCTAATTGGCATTCGGTTTGATTATGTGAAGAACAACAAGGAGAGAGTAATTGCAGTTTGTAAGAAGTGTGGATGGCGCATCCATGCATCATGGATGCAAGGCCTGAAGGATTTCAGATAAAAAGTTTTAATGATAAGTGCATATGTGAGAGGACATTCAAATATAATAGAGTAACATTTGTATGGTTGGCCAAGAAATATAAAGACAATTCTAGGGATGGCCCAAATTGGAGAGCTACTATATTACAGAATGAGACTCTCAAGCAGTTTAGAGTTGAATTTAGTGAATCAAGAGCTTATAGAGCCAAAAGAAAAGCACTCATTGATATTGAGGGAGTCCAATATGAACAATATAAAAAATTGCTTGATCATTGTCATGCCATATTGAGGACTAACCCAGGGAGCCTTGTGAAAATAGGGTGCAAAGAGGGTGCCCCTGGAAAGTTTGAGAGGTTGTTTGTTTGTTTGAATGCAATGAAGATGGCCTTCAAGGAGGGTTGTCGCCCCTTTATAGGGCTTGATGGATGCCATCTGAAACCCCCAATCTTTGGCCAATTACTTCATACAATTGCTCTAAATGAGAATAATTGCATATTCCCAATTGCATTTGTGGTGGTTGAATTAGAGAACAAATGCTCATGGACATGGCTTTTATCTTTGCTTTTTGATGCAATTGGAGACCCCATGGAGCATGGTTGGACCTTTATATCAGATAGACAAAAGGTATGCACCTGACTACTTTAATATTATAATGTCAAAATATATTTGTTATTCAGCCAATTATACTAATTAAGTGTATTGCTTTTTAGGGTCTTATTGTGACATTTCAACGTCTAATTCTACGTTTCGAACATAGATTCTGTGTTCAACACATGTATTCGAATTTCAAGGTTAGTTTCAAAGACATGGATTTAAGAGATTCTTTATGGGGAGCAACTCGAGCATATACAATGTTGAATTTGAATGGCATATAGGGGTATTAAAGGAATTGGATAATAATGCATATGAGTGAGTGAAGAAGCTTCTATCAAACCTATGGTCCAAATCAACATTTGGACCCGGGGCACGAAGTGATGACATATGTAATAATTTCTCAAAATCATTCAATAAGTGGATAATGAATGCTAAGGACAAGCCCATTATTACCATGGTGGAAATGATCAGAAGACAATTAATGAAGATGATTCAGATGCGATATGAGAAGATCTCAAAGGACAAAGGTCCTATTTGTCTAAATGTAAGGAAGAGAACATAGTGATTATGAGAACTTGCCCAGGATTGTTTCGCTATTTATGCTGGAGATTCAAACTTCAAAGTTGATTTCTTTCACAAAAAGGGTAGTGGTGAATTTGAGGGCAAAGACATGTAGCTGCATACAATGGGGTCTTATTGGCATTCCATGTTGCCGCGTCATTTCTTGTATACAAATGCAACAAGGGTCTATATATTACTATGTTGACCCAATCTACACAAAAGAGAGGTGCTTACAAGCGTATAAAAACATTAATTCATTGTTGTGCCTTTGCCAGATGCCTTCAGTGGACATGTGTTGAGCAATAAACCCCCATTGTTCCAACTCCCATAAAGCCACAACATAGAAGACAAAAGAAATTAAGAATGAGGGGCCTAGATGAGATGATAGATGGGCACTAAATGTCTAGAAGGGGTCGGTTCATGAGCTATACACTATGTAGGTAGACAAGATACAACAAGAGGGGATGTAGGGGTCGAGCTCCGACCGATGACTCAATTAGGGGTGGTCAATCATCACAATCTAGACAGGTTAGGCATGTAACACAACCTAAATGGAGAATCCTCCTAAATAGGTGGAGCACCACTTT
>NW_010729271.1:338331-405635 GCF_000365185.1 Nelumbo nucifera
TGGGCTGATATGATCACCCATATGGGGCGAATCTGAGATTAATGTAAGCAAAAGGATAGGGCATTTAACCTTATGCACTCTTGGAGACCAAATTCAAATTAGATTTGAATCTGGTAACCTCCTGATAAGATCAGGAGTAAGCTAACTTAATCTGTAGATAGGATTAAGATTATCTCCTATCCAAATACTGATTTGGATTGGGATAACTCCTAATTAGGAGTTTTCTTAATCAAGAAGAAAAGAGGAAAAACAAGTGTTTGTGGAATCATATGAGATTTCGAACCACTTCTTGGTACACAAGGGATACCTCCTGCGAATTGAGATWAGATCTCAATTGTACTCCAGAGAGAAGAGAAGCAAGTTCAGCCATCTTCGTCCCAGGAGTTCTCGTCCAACCGCTACCATTCCCTCTTGCAAGATTCGATCTTTGCAGTAAAAGGAAGTTAAGAAATCAGTTCTTGACATCAGTCTTGCAAGAAAGACTGAAAATACTCAGTGTTTAGTGTTTCCAGAGGGTTCTTTCGAATGATCCAGTGTGTAGGACACACCCTGCTGGTTCTGTTCCATCCACAGCCGTGTCATCTTCAGCAGGAACGGATCTTGGTGCATTCTTTGGGCGTGAACAACTTTGGGAGATACTGTTTCTCCGGATCAGGTATATTCCTCCCTTTTACTTTTTGGTTCAGATCTGGTTCGATTATGGTTCAAGTAAAATCCTTGAATATGGTATTCTAAATTTAGGGAATATGATTCCTAGTTGGAAGAAGGTAAGAAAATTTTTGAAATTCGCCCTCCCATTCCGCAACCTTATTGGCATCCATTAGATGAATCCTACCATTCTTTCACCAGCCCAATCTTTCCAGACTCTTCCCCTTGCCGTGCAGGTGCTTTCTACAAATGGTCCTTGCACTAAGGACCCCAAAAAGCACCACCTAGACAGGCATAGGGTTCAATTCAACCAAGAAAGACAATCATCGACAAGAAGACCAGACTCTCTAGCTTGCTCCCTTGCAAGTAATGTTCACAGCAAGTCACATTGTTCCACCCAGGTTCTGGTGAAAGAACGGTTTGATCAGCGTTTGCCACAACCGCCAATCTTGATTGCTTAATCTAGTTTAGTTTGAGACTGGCCTACAATACCAAAGGGAGAAAAGTTCATAGGCACAGTTCCAGCCGACAAAGACACCAAAATTAGGGAACTAAGAGAACGCTTGGTCGAACTGGAATGTAGCCAAGTAGACAGAAGCATGACTCCTCCAACATTCCAACCCATAGAACACCACAACTTGCTTGTGAAGGAACTGGTCTTCTTCCAAGAGATTGTAGATGAACTCCCGCCAACTAGTTGGCGACCTCTGCAGTTCGAGAAGTACGACAGAGCCTTTGACCCCAATGGCCACATCAAAAGGTTCAAGGACATGATGATACTGCATAGCTCGTCTGAAGGATTGATGTGCAAGGCCTTCGTCGCCACCCTCTACGGAGTCGCCAAGACATGGTATGCCTCCTTTCCTCCATAGTCCATATCTTCTTGGGAACAACTGGAGACCAAATTCTTGGCACAGTTTATGGCCAACGAAAGACATTGGAAGACCTCAACTAGTCTCATGCAGGTGTGGTAGAGGAAGGAGGAAACCCTAAGAGAGTACTTGGCGAGGTTCAACGCTGAGGCCCTACAAGTCCGAGCTTTGGACCAGTCTGTAGCAATGACAACCATTATAAGCGGCCTACAATCCTCCATGTTTAGCTACTCTTTACAAAAGAACCCTCCTCCCAACTTAATGGCACTCATGAAGCATGCACAAAAGTACATGAACGTCGAGGAAGACCAAGCACTACAGAGGAGTGAGGAAGAGCAACAAGACCAGAAGAGGAGAGACCATGGCGAGTGCAAGTCAAATCGAGAGAGCAAAAGACAACACCAACAATCTGACCGAAGACTGAGGACCCCACATCCAACGTACAAGAACTTCATTCCTCTGAATGCACCCCAATAGAAGTCATTGCGGTAATCTCAAGCAGAATGGCCTCTGGGGGGAGAGCACCTCGCCCCGCAAGGCATATGCACGACTACACCAGGTCAGAGATAGGGAGCAGAAAAGACGGAGATAGGATGATCCGATCACCTTCATCGAAGATGACCTCAGGGGGTCTAGACTCCGCATGACGGTGCCCTCGTGATAACTGCTGAAGTGGCAAGCTTCGAAGTCTGGCACATCTTGGTGGACACAGGAAGTTCGACCCAGGGGGAGATCACCCTGCCATTGTTGATAGGGGACGACGACATCACCACCACAACAATGGTCGACTTCATCGTCGTCCAAGTCCTCTCTCCTTACAATGCCATCCTCGGTCGCCCAACCTTGAATGCCCTATGGGTGTGGCCCAAGGAAACCAAAGGACCGCAATGAAATGATACTTGACATCTTGCTGAGGAAGGCCCCACGCTGCTGAGACACTTAGCACGGAAAACAAGGATTTGAGGAATGAGCTGCAGACACAGTGCGGCCAGCTTGTGGAAGATCTCATCCAAGTGCCTCTCTTTGAAGAAGACCCGAGAAGACGATCTAGGTTGGTTCCCTCCTAGAAGACCGTCTTCAAGATGGCATAGTGCAGGTATTGAGGGACAATGCTGATGTGTTCGCATGGTCGGTGACAAATATGCTAGGGGTTGAACCCAAGGTTATCACCCCCGCCTAAACGCTGACCCGCACTACCGACCTATCAGGCAGAAGAAGGGGAGCTTCGCCTTAGAATGGTGGTAGGTGATCAATAAGTCTAGAAACCGCTTGACGCTGGCTTTATCCGAGAAGTAACCTACCCGGATTGGCTGGAGAACGTGGTAATGGTCAAGAAGGCCAATGGAAAGTGGAGAATCTACATTGATTTTAGCGACCTGAACAGGGCTTTCCCTAAAGATAGCTTCCCCCTATCGAGGATCGACCAACTCATCGACACAATGGTAGGGCACAAACTTCTAAGCTTCATGGATGCATTTTTGGGCTATAACCAAATTCGAAGAATTGACCAACTGCCAAGAGTCCACGATGAAAACACCCGGATGACCAGGAGGAAACAACGTTCATAACTGACCAAGGACAGTATTGCTACAAAGTAATGCCCTTCGGTCTAAAGAACGCCGGTTCTACCTATCATTGGTTAGTGAACCAAGTATTCAAAGACTAGATTGGCTGAAATGTAGAGGCCTACGTGGATGACATGCTGGTGAAGAGCAAGAAAGCCAAACAACACTTGGCCGACCTTAAGGAAGTTTTCGGTACCCTTAGGAAGTATTAGATGAAGTTGAACCCGATGAAATGTGCTTTCGGAGTTGGCTCCAACAAATTCCTGGGGTTCATGGTCATGTAGAGAGGAATCAAAGCTAAATCAGAAAAGATTCATGCCATCATCGACATACAATCTCCATGGACCTACAAAGAAGTGCAATGCTTCACCAAATAGATAGCCACACTTAACGGATTCATGTTAAAATCCGCGGACCGATGCTTGCCCTTCTTCAAAGTACTGAAAAAGTTAAATGACTTTCAATTCTAGGAGATGAAAAGATACCTGAATTTGCCCACTTTGCTCACAAAGCTGAGCCCTAGAGATTTACACCTGCTCTACCAATCGGTTGGGGACAAAATGGTCAGATCGGTCTTGGTAAAGGAGGAAGGCCAGACAGAAAGGCCGATCTCACTACTAGAATTCTTATCATTAGAGGCACCTGGCCAGAGGTGGTCGAGAAAACTTTTTAATGCCTTATAAAATACTAAAGGAGACAACTAGTTTTGATAACATTAGAGGCACCTTTTAATGCCTCTTAGTTTTAGTTTTGTCATTTCACTTTTGGTAGTGGTCGCTGATTTTAGATTGCCGCTCAAACAACATCGCGCACGACTTTTCTCTCGCTCTTCTCCTTTCTTCTTCCTTTCCTCTTTTTTTCTCTCTCTCCTCTCATGCCCTATTGCACTGAACACCCACCTATTGCATTAAGAGAACACCCACCTGTACTTGAACTCGAATGGGAGAAGACCTGCGTTGATTTACCTGTACTGGAACTCGAATGGGAACAAATGGCGACGCACCTGTTCAGATTGTCGTGAGTATCCTTAAGCCCATTGATCTGGTTGGTTATTTGTTCTCTATCCCCTGTTAATCTCTCTCACCCCCTCTTCTCTGTTCCACACCATTGTTGGCCATCTTCGCCCTCTCTCATTCTGTTGTTGTAACTAAGCCACCACTGCAGCATACCACGACATCCAACCTCTCTCCCATCTTCTTCTTGTGGTTGACTGAACCAAGAAGTGCTTTCTCAATCGCCGGTGACCAGACTCAACCCGAAGGCATCAAACTTGGATGAGGAAGTCGGATTGAATGACGTTGAAGAAGCCGGATTGGATGACGAAGAAACCAACCTTCCCAACCACAAGAATAATAGCAATAGAAACCCTAACGAGGTTAATAACAATGGTGTTGATAATGATGTTGATGCAAATGACTCGGAAAAGAAGGGTTCGAGGCCTCGAAAACGAAGGAAGAGAGGTGTAGAGGAGAATGTGTTGAATTGCCGGGCCAACTCTGCCATGCCGAATATTGTCGAAGAGACGGTGAGGAGTTGCCTCTCAGCGCTGTTTAAGGAGCTGCTGTATTGCACAATTAACGAACACTCAAATGGAGTAGGGTTCGGAGGGCTCGGAGGGGTGGCGTTGAATCCGCTGCCCCTGAATTTTGGGGGGTTGCGATGAGCTTCTCTAAGGGGGAGGTGGTGGACGAGAAGTGGAGGAAACAACAAGTCTTGGAGTTGGAGTTGTATTTGAAGTGGATTGAGCTGGTGCAGGATCAGATTAAGGTGGCCATAGAGGAATTGGAGGCAATGGAGAGTTGACTTGACGGAAAGTTTGTTGTGGCTACTGGTAATAAGTGTTTGGAATTTTTGGTTGATTAGTATTAATTTTTCTGGTGCATGATATTTAGTTGATATTTGTAGAGAATGGTTGCAGCATTTGAGTTTCCTGGTTTATCGTTTATTTTACAGAAAATATCAGTTCCACAATAAGATTTTCTAACATCATGTTTAGCCCAAGTTCATTAATCTGAGAAGCCAAATTGGAGGAATTGATGCAATAACTGGGGATGAATGTTTAGTTTAACATGATTTCAGTGACTGCTTTTCCTATGCTAATGTAATTTCAATATCCCAATATGCCTTTTTTAGAGTTTATTGTGCATACATTTATCTTGTTGTTTAGATATACATGTCTGAGGTTATATATGAATTCTAATCAATCATATATTTTTGGTCAGACAATTCTGTATGGTTTCCCTTAAACCATTTGGTTTTTTAGTTTGGGAGGTCAGGCAGATGGCCTTTTTGCAGTGCCAGTAATTTCTTTTTATGTAAAAAGTACTTGCCTGGAGCAATTTTAGGTCTGCTGCGTACCTGCTGAAAGTGGAGAAGAGGCAAGAGGAGAAAAGTTATGAAAAGTTTGACTTTATGGTAAATCAATTTTAGCATCTTCATTTTTTCTGTTGATCCAATCCCATGTTGTTTAAAAAGCATTGTAGTTTTCTTTTTTTCCCCTTGTACTACCTTATTCTTGCTCTTTGGCTTGTTCCAAGAAATGTTGTTTATGAACAACAATCGGGTTGCCCTTGTCCAATAAAAAGGCACCTTACTTAAATAAGATCTCTTTCTCTTCTGTATCATTATTCTCTCTGCTGCAAATTAAAGTATGTCTATGCATAGTAGGCTTACCGATCACTTTGTTCAAAATGTTACCTTTCATGTTGAACTAATTAAGTACAGAACTAACTTTAAACACATTTTGAATTTAATTCCATTTTCTATTTAACATAATCAGATAATTGTCCATCTTCCTCAAAGCAAGAACTTATTACTTGTGTAGATAATTTTTTTTGTTTTAGCAGTTTTGACAGACTAATTAGGTTCAATTTTTTTTCATTATCCCAATTGCAACCTTCTTATTATATTGTCAAAAGGAAAAACTCTTTATAACTGAAAAAACAAACACATTAGAAATAAGTATATTAATGCAGCCCTTAGTCGATTGAGATTTGATATCAGGAAGGAGAGAGGTGGCTAGTGATCATTGGGTTAAGTTTGAATATAGTAAGGTGTGAGGGGTTAACTCTTAAACTGGTTCTAAGGGGTCAATAGTTATAAGGTCAAAAATAAAAAGGGGAGAGAGAGAGAGAGAGAGAGAGAGAGCTCAATATTTAGAGGGCATGACTAATTGACAATACTTGAGAGAATTTTAGTTAGAGCTATTAAATAATGATACAGAAGTTTCTATTTTAATCTTTTTCTCTGGTAGATTTGGAGCTCCAATGAACTTTTGCTTTGTGTTAGCATCTGATTATATTTATTTTACTAGTTATGGGAATCCAAATGATTTTTTTTTTTTTTTTTTTTTAAATTTCTTTTAGTTTCAAGTAGAACTTCTTAACTCATCACCTAGCACCTCCATCTTACTCTTAGGTTTCTAGTTTCTTTGTACTCTATATATTTGAGTGGTTTAAAGGATGTGTAACAGGTTTAGACTTGGATTGGATCTAGGTTTATCATAACTTTATCCTAGAATATGCAGGAGAAAGAAAGAGAATATGTAGAGAAGGGTGAAACAAATCAAATAAAATTGTAAAGCATAAGATTGATTTTTCTTTTACAAATTTGTTGAGAATTAAAGATTTAGGTACTAAAAAGTTAAAAACTTAATATATAGAGAAATGATTTTACTACATGTGCAAAATGATATGATAAGATTTGATATTGAAGTCAATTAACCCACACATAATGTTCCTTTAACCTTTACGTGATGGAAAGCAAAGTCAAAACAGTCTTCATGTAGGTTTTAAATAATTCAAATTATCATAAGGGTTTTAAAACAGAAGTACAAAAACTAAGTGTCAATCAATTTGATTTGAAGCATATGAATACAATTACAAGATTCACAATTGAATGGTAAGATTCAAAAAAATAATACAACATTTTTTTCAGAAAAGTATTCAATCATTAAATTTGAAAATAAGCCATTGGAATTCATTATTTAAATTGTGAATTGTATTGCAAATCATAAGATTTTAACAACTATGATTTATCAAAAAAAGATTTTAACAACTATGATTTATCAAAAAAAGATTTTAACAACTATGATTGCTCACATAGGAGATGTGGATCAGAGTTTGTTATTCTCCTTATTGGAGCCAGAGTTGCCAAGTGATTGTTGATTGCCAATTTGGCATTTGAAGGAGTGATGCAGGTGGTGAGACCTCGCTTGAAACCCTGTCCAAAGAAAATTTGAAGTTTATGAGGAACAGTTGAGAACAGGGATGCATGGTCATTTATGGGCCCACTACATCAGCCATATAAGTGGGAAGTTCAAACAAGGTGGACTGCTACCTTAAGTTACCCTAGATCCTATAGGATTTGAAGATATGGATGGTTTCAATTTCTCTGCATTTTGTTGGTGAAGTGGCTTTTTTCATAAATATCAATCTCCAAAAGTGATCCTAGCTATGTTGAGAACTTGAGATCTTAGTAGACCTATTTCATCCTATGGATTGAAGCTACATTCTACATGATTGAGTCAAGTCTTGTTCTTGCCTCTTTACTTGGTTCAAAAACAACTTACTCTAAATTGTTCAAGTATGTCCTAGTAAATGTTGATTTTGGAGGGCAGCACATTAGGGCCAATTTAAAAACAAATTGGGATAAAATGAAATGAAATTTTGTGCTTGTTTAATCAGAATGTTAGTAGGTTTTACAAAATTATAGAAAATATAAGTTAATATTTGTTATGCAAACTTCCTAAAATATACAAACCATTAAAAAAAGAGATATATCGACTCCTGAAGGGTTGTGGGCTTGCTAAAGGAAAACAACATCAGACCAATAAAAAAAAAGGAAAAAAGCTGCTTTTTGGAAATGATATATTATGAGGGAGTTGAAGCAGATGGCTTTGGAACTAGGTTCTATTATGAGCTTATGACTGGTGGATGGCTTAGTAAGACAAGGGGTAAGATGGAGTCAGCTGTATTTGATTTTGGGTTTGGG
Source organism: Nelumbo nucifera (assembly GCF_000365185.1). Next base: position 346,409 of record NW_010729271.1, read on the forward strand.
GGGGGGGGAAGGGGTTTCTCTCAAGAAGGGTCAATGTAAAAATACATGAAGGAATGATTAGCATGGCCTAGGCCAATAAATAGAGGCACCTGGCACAAGATTATACTAAAACTATTCATTCATTCGTTCATTTATTTCAATAAAATCCTTTACCGTTACTAGTTAAAAATCATGATATTTACAAAAATATTACTATTTTTGAGAAAGGGTACCGATTTCGTTCAACAAAAGAATCCTTTATTGTTACTTTCAAGATAAGTGATGTGTACAAGAATATTACTTTGGTAACAAAACCTGATGAAACTATGACATAATTGAGATCTTCATATCCAGAACAATCTGAAATGGCCTGGGGCATCTGCTCAGCTAGTTTGAGTTTCCCTTGGGCATATGCTGAGGTTGTGATTGCCAATTCCAAACTTTTTCTCAAATTTCAGCTTCTCTCCATAGTTCAATTTCGGCTTTCAGTGCCTGCATCAACTTGATAACTTGCCCGGGACACTGCCTAACTGGTTTTAGACTTTTAGTCACTACATGCCCTTGCATTTTCTTATAGTTTTTCATGAGATCCCATCTGCTGCAACACTTCCTTGCAGTCCCCCCAATTTAACATGGATATGCTAGTGATGGAAATAAAAAGCAAATCATGTTATGTTCTGAATTTTAACAAAGGGTTGGCATGTCCATGTTAAATTGGGGAGTTGCAAGGAAGTGCTGCAACCACAGTTGCAGCAGATGTGCTCTCTAACTATGCATTGTACCATAAATTATTTACAAACAGTTGTCTTTTCTGTTATTCCTACCAACTTATTATGTTGGAGGATCCTACTTATCAAAATACTCAAACCTACAATGAAAACTATCTCAAAGAAATCAAAATGTAGGTGTCAGTGAGGCTTGAATGTCTGTAAGAATTCAAACGAAGACCATGGATAAGCAAAACTGTTGAGAAACAATGATGCAGATCTTTCTCTCTTGAACTAAGTCAATGACACCTTGTGCTGAAAGATTTTTTCTTCTATCCCACTGATTCCATCTCCAGTTTTGAGTATGCATATCAATCCTTGGAAGTGTATGATTTTTTGATTGAGTTATCACACCTGAATTTTGTCCTCCCATAACAGCGATGGAGTGAAGTGAATTTAAATTGGGCTCTTTGCCTTGGTTCGGCTTTCCTTACCAATGGTCATTTCATGCAAGTCAGATTTGTGGGCATCTCCCAGTCAGGAATTCAGAGCCACTTACTAGGTAGACTAATTGAAGCCCAGGTACTTTTCCTTAGATTTTGTGCTTTGGTTTGAACAGAGTATAAGAAGGTTTCCCTTAGGGGTAGATGTCACTTACTGCAGAAACCAAAATCTGGGTATCTCCATCCCTGAGTAAGTGGCAGTTGTTGGACTGAGCTTCTAAAAGAATCACAGGGATTGCCATTGGGTAAGTAGATGTCACTTACTGCAGAAACCAAAATCTGGGTATCTCCATCCCTGAGTAAGTGGCAGTTGTTGGACTGAGCTTCTAAAAGAATCACAGGGATTTCCATTGGGTAAGTACCCTTGCTAAATTAGTTCCTCGCCTTCTCACGCTGAAAGTTGTTCTTACATTGTCATTGTTTATGCATGCTTTGCATTTGGATGGATAGCTGCCTGTATCGGACTTCACATTCTGCTTTTACAGTTTCTGCTTATATGATGCATTTGCTCTCTAGATAGGTTTGTAACTCCATCTTAGCTATCTCTTGTCAGCCTTAGCTTGTCATTTCTAAATCTTGTTCCTAATTCTGGTAAGCTCACTCAATCCAAGGGAACCTAAGCTCCTTTGACCTTGATGTGCAGGGGTATGTATCTATGTTTTCATTATCAATGAATGACTCTTGACTGTTATTATCTACCCAGCTCACTCATTGGGCTAAGGGCTTTAGTTCCTTTGCTTGATCACAGTGGTACATCAAAGCATGTTTAGGAGATAATGTAGACAATAAGGGTAGGTTTAGGGTAAACTTGAATCTAGGAGTCAAAGCTCTAATTTCTATTCTTAAGACAATATCTCAACATGCAACTCATGTGAAGGATGTAAAGATACACCAGTTAATGGGTCCTAGCAATGAATATTGTCCAATTCAAAGACCTTGTGATCAGTTAGTGTTTAATAAGTATTTGTGGCATATTTTTTTTTCCTGAAAATAGATCATATTCTTTGCATCTTCTCAAGAAGAATATACTAAAAGCATGTGGTTGTCATCACATGATCATTGTCCCATAGATTTTCTCAGTTGGACTCTTCAATGTAGGATCTTGATCCCTGAAAGCTTCTGTCTATATATTTGCTTAAGGATGACCATTTAAAGTCCAAGTGATACCATTTTCCAAACTCAGATTGGACATAACTGTTTTAGCCACTGGGTCACAGGTTGAACAGCTAAATTGTTTGGTCAACTACTCAATTCTCTCAAAACAATAAAAAGACCACAAATGTACAAAATTAGAAAAATAGTAAATGGTTCCAGATTATCTTTTAAAGCTATTTTGCACCAAAATAAGCTTAAAGCAATATATGTACCACACCGACTGGCATGTATTTGGGAAATTTGACCAAGTCAAACATTTCTAAGAACTAGGCATCCCAAGAACCATTTTGGCTGCTGGTTCCCAGTCTGAACAATCCGATTGGGATTTAAATATGATTCAATATATAACAGTTATAGCTTCTTTTGGTTGCTCCTGCATCAATATTTGATTTGAATTTGACTAATCAGATTTTAAATAGGATTTAAATATTGAAATTCATAATAAAATCAACTAAAAATGACTTCCAAACAAATCCTAACCTACTCCTTAGTTAAAAACACAACACTTGAACCAATTGTACTAATAATTATGTATTGACAAGTCTTTATTGAAGTATTGTAAGTTCTGAACTTTATCATTTCAATCGGAGTGCACAAAAACTTATTTCAATAACGAATAATATCTTGACTTGACAGCAGCTAGTGGTGCCAAGGAGTATGGTGAATCTACACCTCCTTCAACAGAACTTTTCAAGTTTGAGGATCACTTCATAAGTTGATATCATAAATTAACCACATAATTTTGATGTGTGGTTTAGTCATTAACTAATGGTTGTGGTATAATATAGAGTTTACACTTAAATTCATGCTCTGGATAAATTGTTGCTTCACTTCCAATTTGTGATTATGTAATCTACAATACAGGAACTAATTAACCAAAAAAGGTAAACTTCTTGAATTTCAAAATTATCAAAACTGAATGTTGATTGATATATATTGTCATAGATGTCTATACCATTCAATTTGGTAGCTATAACTGCTGATCTGGGCTTTGATTTCAAATATGAGATGAAGATTTTCTTCAATTGAAAAGCAGAAAGCATACTTCTTTTAAATTTATATCTTCCTTATAACACCTACATATTATTCACTAGAACGGGACTCCACTGGTATCATTTCTTTATGAGAGGGGATGGGGTCAAAGCTTTTCTTTCTTTGGTGGTTTTCCAGGCCCGGGCAAAGAGGTAATATGATTTTTTTTTGAAGTATTTTCATTTGGAAAAAAATACTGATGGTCATTATTCCAAGGAAATATGAAAAACATGGTAGGATGTAGTGGTGCATGAAATGGGTCATATCTGGAGTGGCTTTATTCTGAACTGGGTCTAGCTTCAAATAGAAACACCTCTCATGGGTTTCAGATCTGTATCTAAGTTGTGCTTAATGAGGTGAATCTATATATTTGGACCAGTGTCTGGTTGTCACCCATATCCGTCCCAAATCATATTCAGATCTACATTATCGTATCCATCTCATATCACCCTAGTATGTGGTTCCTCTGAGATGATCCAGACAAGCTAAATATTGGTATGCAGTAGACATGCATATTATCATATTTTTCGTAAATATTACAAATTTACGTATAATTATTTTTATTTCATTTTTTGTTGCTATATGTGATTAGATGATCAATGGCTATTAATTTACAAAAATTATATCTATTTACTTTGTTTTTTTTTTCTTTTTGTTGCTTTTCTTTGCAGGTTGTAGAGGAAGAAAGGATTGGATGAAGACTACAAAGAGCATTTTTTTTGAGATGTTAAAAGGAATTTCTTTTGGACTATTTTATATTTGATTTGTAGGTTAAAAAAAGAAGACATCTATTCAAAAGGAAGAACGAACATAATGAGGGCTGAATGTTGTGTTTTTTTGTTTTTAAAATGATGATGGAAGTCAATTGGAATTTTATGGATAAGGTGTATCTTTTTGGATTTTATATATATTTTTATACAGGTTTTATGTTTTGATTGGTGTATCCATTAGAATTTTTATGTAGCAATATTCACAATATATTGCACTTTTTTTTTTAAAAAAAATTGGAACTTTTTTAGAGACGGCCAAAAGTGCCTCTAAATATGAAAACATACAGATTTTTTATTTTCTTACATTTAGAGGCACATAAAATTGCTGCAAAATCATTTAGAGGCATTCAAATGCGCCTCTAAATTAAACTTTCAGAGGCACTTTTAACCGCCTCTATACAAGATTTTTAGCGTCAATGCAATAGAGGCAGTATGTGCCTCTAAAAGTCCAATTTAGAGATGGATTTATAATCTGCCTCTAATGTTCAATCAAGTGCCTCTAAAACATTTAGTAGCAAGGCTTTTAGAGGCACTTACCTGGCTGCCTCCTATAACATTTGGAGACATTTTTTAAGTTTTTAGAAATAGTTATGACCACCTCTATAGATGATTTTTCCAGTAGTGTCTACTACACCAGCAAAGTCTTCTTGGCTGAGTGCACCTTCTCAACACAGGACCCAGTCGAGGTCCCACTAGCCTGGACTCTTCATGTGAACGACTCATCTAACTAGCAAGGCAACAAGACCGGATTCATACTCCTTAGCCTGGACAACACCGTCCTAGAACACGGATTCAGATTCGAGTTCAAAGCGTCCAACAATGAGGCCAAGTACAAAGCTTTAATAACTGAACTTTGGCTCGCCCTAGACCTTGGAGCTAGGCGAGTTGAAGCTTTCAGTGGCTCCTAGCTTATGGTCAACCAGGCCCTCGACCACTTTGAAGCAAGGGTGCCAACTATGGCGAGCTACTTGCAGAAGGTGTAAGGGCTAATTCAACCACTCAAACACTTTACCATACAGCAAATCCCCCGAACCGAGAACATACGAGCCGATGCACTTTCAAAGCTCGCTAGCTCACCCCGCACAAACCTTGGCACGACCGTTAGAATGGACATCCTAGCACAGCCCAACATCTTAGAGACAACCATGGTGATCATCCCTATCCAGTAAGAGCCATCGTGGATGGACCTCATAATAGTATCTATAGGACGACACTCTGCCAGCTAACCAAGCTGAAGCAAAGAGGCTTGCCCACAGGTCAGCCCGATACTGTCTTATCCAAAGATAGTTCTACGCTGGTCACACACTCTCCCCTACCTGAGGTGTCTCCCCCTAGTCGAGGCCGACTATTTCCTCAGGGAGATAGACGAGGGTATCTGCAGAGACCACCCTGGTGCTCGAACCTTGGCTCATAAAGCACTTTGGCAGAGCTACTTCTGGCCCACCATGAAGATGTAACTCAACTCGTCAAGAAGTGCGATCACTATCGGAGACATTCGGACCTTCACCACAACTCCCCTAATGCCCATCACCAATCCATGGCCCTTCGCCCAATGGGGGATGGACATCCTTAGGGCCTTCCTCATTGTGGCTGGGCAAAAGAAGTTTCTCCTCGTTGCGGTGGACTATTTCACTAAGTGGGTGGAGGCCGAACCCTTGGCATGCATCACCGCGTAGAACGCCCAAAATTTCTTTTGGCAGAACATTATCTTTCGTTTCGGTATTCCTTGGGTCCTCATCACCAACAACAACTCTCAGTTCACTAATTGAAAGTTTGAATCTTTCTATGCCAAGCTAAAGATAGACCACCGGACCACGACCGTTCACCAACCACAGAGCAACGAATCGACCAAAGTGACCAATTGAACCCTTCTCCATGGCCTGAAGACCAGGCTTAACAAGGTTAAGGGCAAGTGGGTCGAAGAACTGTCAAGCATCCTTTAGTCCTATAGAACCACACCGCATACAACTACCAGAGAGACCCATTTCAGCCTAGCGTACAGAGCCAAAGTGATGATCCTCGTAGAGATCGGTTCTCCCACTCTCTGGACTGATCTCTACAATGACGAACAGAACAATGATGACCTTTGTGTAGAGGTCGACTTAGTTGAAGAGGCCCGCAACCGAGCACACCTCAGGATGGTGGCAAAACAATGCAAGATGACCAAGTACTATGACTCTAAAGTTTGGAGGAGGAATTCAAGACAGGAGACCTCGTCCTCTGCAAAGTCATAGTACTCGTGCTAGGAGAAATGATGCTCGGACCAAATTGGGAGGGTCTGTATAGAATAACAAAAGTCCTCGGCCCAAGTACCTACAAACAAGAAGAACCAGAGGACGAAGAAGAAGACATCTTACCAGACAACAAAGACTACACCACAAATAACCAAAGCACCAGTTGAGCACTACTTTTCGTCAAACTCCAAGGAGAAGACTCTTCGCAAATGACAGTGAAATGGCTCTCCGTTCCTCTTTTATAGGACACCCAACGACCCAGATCAAGTCAGATCAACGGTGTCGATTCAACGCCGCCCTTTGACACCTCGGGAAGACGAAGCGCCGCCGCCGCTCTCCATACGTGTGTAGCCTCGGGGAAACAAAATGATGCACGCACCGACCTGTCTCAGAAACGGCACGGGCATTGAACCGGCCGATTCACCTAGCGGACCGGTTTCATCCCGATCCACTCAACTCAGGAAAGTGAGCTCAATTAGAATCAAATTTCCTCAACTGAGGACTACAAAGCTCTTCCACGCCACACCACGACCGAGCACTACACTCCTTGGCTGCAGAATTGGGGGAGTGGTGTTTTGGTTATGGTTGAGCTGGCCACGAGCGCCACATGGCAGCCTTCGTGGTCGTGTTACCTCTCTAGCCACATCGGCACCATGTAAGACAGATAAGAGCGGCCAAGAAGGAGAGCCCCATACAAACATGGAAGACAACTCCGCCGGGGAAGAAGACTTATCTCGAAGACCTCGGCGGGTAACCTCATCCTGACAACCCTACAAGTCTTATCCGAGTTGGACATTGATGATGTGCAATCTGGACGCTCCCTCGTGTCAGGTGACTAGGCTCGAACAAGAGTCAAATCTAGTAGGGCCGAGCTGTATTGCCGAGCTGTTATCTGAGTGTCCAAGCTGAAAACGAGCTGCAAGGAAGAGATGGGTGAGAGTGCCCGGGTATGTTTTCCCTCGGGAGAGCACTCCAATGCTTAAGTCAGAAAGGGGGTTGTAAGAATTCTCTTGAGAGTCTGAGAGAGCTAAGTATATCAGTGCGCATACCTTTTTTGGGTGGATTTGGAGCCCTTTTATAGTTATGTGGGGTTCAGGTGCTCTGGGCAATGTCTCTGAGCCTTTGGCGGAGCTGTTTCCGCAATATGAGGCGTGTTAATGTCAGTTGCTAGATTTGTGCGGCGGTTACAGGTAGCTCGCGGGACTTGTGGCGCACGGTTCGGCGAGCTGCTCCTATGGTCGTGGTAACGGCGCCCTCGAGGGCGAGGCATGTGAAACGGTTTGGGCAAGCTCGCACTGTCGGTGGCTCAAACTCGCCCCAGCTCGGCCGCTTACCTGATGTTGGATGACATGTACTGACTCGTTGAGCTGGCACATTAACTTGACATTATGCTGTCAATAGCGTTCATGTGTCATTATTTGTGTGAAGGGACCAAAGTGCCCCTCATCAGACACAAATCTTCAGCTATAAATAGGTAACCTCCACTTAGGGTAAGGGACTTTTGAATCCTTAGACTTTTACTTTGCCTCTTTTTCTCAGATCAACATCCTTCTCATCTGCTCGGCTTGACTATTTACCTTTCGTTCCACTGACTTGAGCGTCGGAGTGTCTACCCGGGGAACAACTCCTTGGGCCTTTGATCTTTTCCTTGATTTCAGATCTTGGTGCACGATTTCGTCCTTCCACCTCGATTTCACCAATTGGCAGGACTATCTGACTGCGATCTTGGTTCGAGATACCTCGGATCGGACAACATCAATTAGAACCATAAGTGTCTTCATGATAATATATGATTTAAGACGGAAAGAAAAGAAAATTGAAAGCATCTTGTTGCTCACATTCACAGTATAGTATGTAGTTTAGAAATCCATCTGAACAGCTCATTGTTCTCTTCCATCAAGCTCGTTTTGCTGTTACTGAACAAGGATCTTGCAGGGGAAAATGTGGTGCTCTTGTATGCTTCTATGTACCCTGATGTACATACTATTATCAATGTTTCTACAGCCGCTTTAATCTGGAGAGAGGGATTTTATTGATGTTAAGGATAAAATAAAGTGATAAAAGTTTATAATACGACGATAGTTTTGTTTAATTTGTATGTTATTTGGTTGAACTTATCATGAATACCTACCTGTAAAACTTTCTTTCAAGAATGAACAAGTGAAGTCATTTGGTTTTGAGAGTGAGGATTGGGTGGCAAGCATGCACTGCTGTGTTTCATTGGCCACATATACATTATTTGGTTAGGAACACTGACTTTTTAATTGCAAAAAAGGAGAGAAATCCTTAAAACAAGAAATGCCAAATGCAGCTTCAGTAATGTAAAGTTAGTATATACTTTTAGGTTCTATGGGATATGTAAATTTCCATACGTGGACTACAAAAATAATTATTACATAGATAAATATTTCAGAAAAATACAGAAAAAACAATGAAATCTAAATAACCCATACACTATGCCTTGACAGAATTAGAATTTTAGATTTTCTAGCAATGCTATCATAACTCATAAATTATGTGGGGCAAAACTCTCAAAATACAAAAGGAGATCATAAAGGGGGCCTTTGTCCAAATAATCAGGGTTATGGGGGTTTCGCATATTTTTTGACCTCCTAGAATATAACAGTGAAATTTCCAAATCACAAAACACATCTAATTTCAAATATATTAGGTAATATATAGATATCAAGAGAGATAATATCATAAAAGCCAAAAAGGGAAATAGTAGGAGAGAGTATGAAACATACCCCTTCATCTAGCAAAATCTTCAGGAGGAACTACTGTGGACTCAGATTTACACTTTGCATGCACGATTGGACCTAGTTGGGATTTGTCCATGTTTGTCGGTGTGCCATCAGGTGCATTTAAGTATACAGCCCCTTTATACATCCCTTCCTCTATCTCATCACTGTAAAAATCATCAAAGGGCTCTCCACATAATACACATACATTCTGATTCTCGTCAGCATGATCAACCATTTCTTTATCATTCTTCTTCTCAGCAACAACTTCAGTGGGCAAAAACCCAGGAATTGCATCAACTCCCAATGCTTTTGCACCATTGAGCCACACATTAGTACTCACAAACCCAGTATATCTGATTCTTTGTAACGTGCCAATCCATGTGACTACTGTGTTCCTCTTGGCACTTGAAACGTAAGCCACAAGTAGTGCACTGTCTTGGAAGATCAGCATATAGAGCCTTTTATTGCAGACTCATGTTGCACCTCAAGGAGATCCAGATGGAACTCAACTCCTATGGAATCATGACAGAAGGGATTACTGTCTTAAGATATAACATTATGCTATTTCGCCAAGAACAACATTTCAACAAGAATAGCTAAAAAAATATACATTACTTAGATGTACTTGAACTGAAGCAGGTGCTGTCAATGAGATCAAACCTTGAGCCATGAGAGAACTAATCAGACCTGAAAAAGCACTCCCACTAGATGCATGAGTTGCAATAGGGCCCACATTTTGAGATATAGGTTCTGTCTGCGATGAGACAAGAGGGGGCCTGGAGGTAGAGGAGGCAAGGCCCACCCCGACAAATGATGATGGTAGCCCGGGTATTAGATTAGGTAAAATTGAACTTGTAACAGGTAAATGCCCTTGTGGGATATGTCCATGATTCAAGGGTTCTTCCATTTTGTGAGTTGATATGAGCTTAAGCCCTTCTTTTTGTGTTGCATTAAATTTCATGCAGTCAAGCACAGCTAAAGGAAAAAAGTTAAATGTAATCATCATCATATAGACCACAAGACGTTACAGATGACCATAATGCCTTCAATGCAGAGGAGTAAATGGAACTACTTTAAGAATACTATCTTACCAAAACCCTGGGGGCTTCCAATATTCCAAGGGGCATTAAATCAATGAAATAGAGGAGATGAGGCATGTTTAGTCAACTATTCACGTGTTTTTGACAGTTCAATAAGATAAGGCATTGCAAGAAAGCTGATACCTTGGCATCTTGATTCCAGATGTTTCCTCTTAGAGTTACCAGCATTTGTTAACTTTCATCTCGGAAAGAAAAAGGAGAAAAAAGATTGGTTTAGAAGAAAACCTGCTAAACCGTCTCCATGGTTTTCATCTGAAAAACCCTGGCCAAGAATCCTCTTTTCAAAACATGGAAATTATGTGGAAAGTAAGAGAACATGTTAGTGTAGTGATGTGGTCTGACTTATCTATGGTCGCCCTCACTGGTTAGTTTTATCTGGTGGAGAACAAAGAGAATCGAGAGAGAGAGATTGAGATTCACCTGCGCTTGGATGCCTTCCGATGGCGTGAAGCTGGAGGAGAGAGACGGTGGTGGTTGTGCAATGTTCGATTGAAAGAGGAGAGAGACGGAGAGGATGATTGAGAAAGAGAGATGACAGAGAGGAGAGAGACAGAGAGAGTACTAAGAGAGAGAGAGAGAACTGAGAGAGGAAAGAGGCAGAGAGGGCGCTTGAGAGAGGAGAGACAGAGAGGGCGACTGGGGGAGGAGAGAGACATAAAGAAAAATGCGAAGAGGACGAGACTATTTACAGTGGCAGTCAGTTCTTATTTTGTGGCAGTTTTAATTGACTGCCACTAAAAAGCCAATATTTCTAGCGGCAGTCATGTATCTGTCACCTTAAAACTGCCGCTAGAAATAATATTTCTGTAGTGATAATGCAGTTTAAAAAAAAAAAAAAAAAAACCATACCCGAGAGTGTGAAATCCCTTATCTGTTTTAGTGATTCCTCTACTTTTGGTATTATAAAATGTTTTACTGATGGAATACTAACTAGTGGACCTAACTGTTTATTTTTGAAAGTTCGGGGTACCCAAGTGTTGGTATAAATAGTGGAGTTCTCTGCATTTAATTGGTATAAATAGGTTAGTTACAGGCATAGTTGGATTTATCATTAAGTAGAAATTGATAAATATGAACCAACGCAAGTAATGGTAGAATAAACCATAGAGAGATATCTAATTGAACAAACTAAGCTTCCCTGAAATCAGAGAGTAATACCCAGATAAGAGCTAACAAAAAATACATAGAGGAAGTTGAACCCCTGTAAACTGAATGTGCAACTTTTACGGTTTTACCTGGGAGGACACCCACAAAGTAAAGAAATAACTGAAAAGGAGAAGCTGAGTTTCACATTGTTTTAATCACAGGATCCCCAATCAATCAGAGGTACAAAATTAAATAAAAAAATAAAACAAACTCCTCCGCAAATTTGCAGCAGCAGAAAAAAGAAAAGAAAAGAACTTCAAGTAGACCCACATTACGAATCTAAGGAGAAATATAGAAAAATGAACACTTCTGTACAAAGAACCCACCTTTAATCTCCTAAAGACCAGATTGCAGATGAACTCTATTGGCCTCCAGCATCCTGGAGACATCCTTGCCAGAGTCATACGCCCTTATGAAATGGTCCTCCACATCCTTCAGTGCTTCCAATAATTCCTACCCCTTTCAAGTGTATCGATCACAGTGAGCCCCTTCTGCTCTCCACCGTTGAAATTAGCATTGCTCACTACATCTACAACCTCTGCTCCACTTTCTTCATGTTTCACATCTTCCTCAATCATCATTGTATTCTGCTCTCCTCTTTCTCTTTCTTCGTCTTCTTCCAGCTCTGGTATACCTTCCTCCTCCCTCACCACCTTCAAGTCTTCATCGGAGCTCCGACTGAATCCACCAATCACCTCTGCTATCACTTGTTGCAAAGAGAAGGTAATACAGTAGGAAATATCTAGTGAATGAAAACAACACACTGCATAATTTCATTAAGTAAATGGCCTTTAAATAGGCACATACATCAACAGATAGAAGCATAAAAATAGGAACCAGTAACCACTAAGCTAAAAATTTGGTAAAATCACAACCACTTAACAAACTTGCTGAAAACTAGTTCAGCAATGCTCCAACTAATAACAATTTTCTTAAAAACTAGGACAGCTGACAAACAAAATATAGATTTTTTTCAACAAACCCTCCCTTAAACTGATGTCTACAGACATCCAGTTTAAAACATTCAGAATCCCCTCAAACTGAGTCTTCCAGACTCCAAATTCCAAGTAATTTCCTCAATTTCAAAAAAACAACCAATTTGAGGGGCTTAGTAGAAACATCAGCAACTTGGTCCTCACTTCTACAATAAACGAGATCAATGACTTCATCCTTTGTGAGATCATGCAAGAAGTGATACCTCACGTCTATGTGCTTGCATCTTTCATGAAGAACAGGATTTTTGGAGAGCTTAATTGCTGAATTATTGTTGCAGGAAATCTGGGTAGAACCTGGTTGCTCCATATACCTGCTAATAAGACTTACAACATACATTAAATCAGGTCGTGTTGCTATCAAGTACATTAAACTTCTGACCATTTGCTTAATGAAATTACGCAGTGTGTTGTTTTCATTCACCAGATATTTCCTACTGTATTGCCTTCTCTTTGCAACAGTGGTATCAGAGCTACAAAAGTGAAAAAGGAAGAGTGCAGCAACAACAACTCTTTCTTTCATTGCAGCAACAATTTCTATGGCTTCTGAAAATTTTGTTCAACCTGCAATCCCACGCTTTGATGGTCATTATGATCATTGGAGCTTGCTGATGGAGAACTTCTTGAGGTCCAAAGAATATTGGCAGGTCGTTGAAAGTGGCATAAAAGAGGCAGCAGCTGGAGTTGTTTTGACAGATGCACAAAAGATAGAACAGGAGGCACAAAAACTAAAAGATTTGAAGGGAAAAAATTATCTCTTTCAAGCTATTGATCGTTCAATATTGGAAACAATTCTTTGCAAGGACACCTCCATGCAAATATGGGACTCCATGAAGAAGAAGTATCAAGGGAACACAAGGGCGAAGCGTGTGCAACTCCAAGCTCTTCGTAGAGAGTTTGAGGTTCTTCAAATGAAGTTAGGGGAGTCAGTTTCAGAGTATTTTTCGAGGACAATGGCAATTGCAAACAAGATGCGGATTCATGGAGAGAAGCTAGAGGATGTGACCATTGTTGAAAAGATCCTTCATTCAATGACACCCAGGTTTAATTTTGTGATTTGTTCTATTGAAGAGTCTAAAGACATTGATACTCTTTCAATAGATGAATTGCAAAACTCTTTGTTGGTTCATGAGCAGAAAATAACCCAGCAAGACAATGAAGAACAAGCACTGCAGGCAGCAACAAGTTCAAGAGGGCATGGAAAGGGTGGATGGAAAGGCAAGAATACACACCATAGCGAAAATGCCATAGCCATGCTGTGTCTTTTAGTTTTGCAGCGAGACATTTGTGGGTAATGTGATGGAGATACAAAGGAAACATCCGATTTGATGTCATCTTTACTTGGGCAATTAAACCCAACTTTTCATATTGGATTCGACAAACTCCATCCTTAATTGAAACCTCATATCCCTTTTCTTGAAGCTGGCCAACATTAAGCAGATTAGTTTTTCGATTTAGAACAATTAACACATTGGAAATAGAATGAGACTTTCCTTTGGTTTGAATTATAACACTTCCTTTTCCCAAAACAAATACTCTAGAGTTATCACCAAATTTAACAGTATATCGAAATGATTCATCCAAATCAGAGAAAATTGATTTGTCTTCACACATATGGTTGCTGTAGCCCGTATCCAGCTACCATAAATTCGAGTGAGTTTCCTCCATAGTATGACACACCATTAGGAGAGAAACTTCTTCTTTTTCCTTTTCTACAAAGTTAGAACTTTCCCCTCGATGTTTATTTAAATTTGTATGACATTCTGAGCGATAGTGACCATACTTGTGACAACGATAACATTCCACCTTGGATTTGTCAGCTGACTTTGGTTTAGATCCTGTTGAACTCTGAGCATCATGAGCCTTCCAGTTTCCTTGAGATTCAACACCTTTATTGTCTCCTTGTCTCTGGTGTGTATTCTTGCCTTTCTATCCATCCTTTCCATCCACCCTTTCCATGCCCTCTTGAACTTGTTGCTGCCTGCAGTGCTTGTTCTTCATTGTCTTGCTGGGTTATTTTCTGCTCATGAACCAACAAAGAGTTTTGCAATTCATCTATTGAAAGAGTATCAATGTCTTTAGACTCTTCAATAGAACAAATCACAAAATTAAACCTGGGTGTCATTGAATGAAGGATCTTTTCAACAATGGTCACATCCTCTAGCTTCTCTCCATGAATCCGCATCTTGTTTGCAATTGCCATTGTCCTCGAAAAATACTCTGAAAYTGACTCCCCTAAYTTCATTTGAAGAACCTCAAACTCTCTACGAAGAGCTTGGAGTTGCACACGCTTCGCCCTTGTGTTCCCTTGATACTTCTTCTTCATGGAGTCCCATATTTGCATGGAGGTGTCCTTGCAAAGAATTGTTTCCAATATTGAACGATCAATAGCTTGAAAGAGATAATTTTTTCCCTTCAAATCTTTTAGCTTTTGTGCCTCCTGTTCTATCTTTTGTGCATCTGTCAAAACAACTCCAGCTGCTGCCTCTTTTATGCCACTTTCAACAACCTGCCAATATTCTTTGGACCCCATCAGCAAGCTCCAATGATCATAATGACCATCAAAGCGTGGGATTGCAAGTTGAACAAAATTTTTAGAAGCCATAGAAACTACTGCTGCAATGAAAGAAAGAGTTGTTGCTATTGCACTCTTCCTTTTTCACTTTTGTGGCTCTGATACCACTGTTGCAAAGAGAAGGCAATACAGTAGGAAATATCTAGTGAATGAAAACAACACACTGCATAATTTCATTAAACAAATGGCCTTTAAATAGGCACGTATATCAACAGATAGAAGCATAAAAATAGGAACCAATAATCACTAAGCTAAAAATTTGGTAAAATCACAACCACTTAACAAACTTGTTGAAAACTAGTTCAGGAATGCTCCAACTAATAACAATTTTCCTAAAAACTAGGACAATTGACCAACAAAATAAATATTTTTTCAACATCACTCCGTTGAATGGATTAAAGAAGTCCCACCTGAAATCCCTCTGTGGGGATGGTGGTGGTGGCATTTCTGAGTAAAAATACTGCAAACCTCATGTTCTTCTTCTTGTTCTTCTCTTCTCGCTTCCTCCTCCCTCTTTGTCTCTGAAGAGTCTAAACAACTGGAAGAATCTGATGACTGACAGGCAGCGGCTTCTTCTGTTGATTCTGATGGTACTTGCTAGAGAAACATAGGGTTGGAGATTACATTATGGGTGGCGGTAGAGGGTGAGGAAGGACAAGGGGGAGGGAAGGTGATGAGGAATGACAAAGGTGGAGAGGAATGGCGAGCAACAAAAAGCCTTATTGCTACTGCAACGACGTAGAGAGAATGAAGGCATCTGCAATGCGCATCAGCCAAGTTGTAGCGACGCATTGCAGATACCTTCTTCTTCCCCCTCTAGCTTAGAGGCTACACAACCCATTCTATTATGTTGCTAAATTAAAAGTGGGTTTTGCTAAAATGGCAGTGTTGGGTGCTAGCTTTAGCCTTTAGGATAAAGCAGACAACATGGTTATTTTAGAGAAACCCATCTTCTTGAGAGTTGGACTTCTAATGCCGTGGAGGCAACATTCAAAGTATTGGAAATGCAAGGTGTATCAGAAAGATAATTTTAAGAGACATATTGAGATACGCTTTGGAAATGTATAGATATAGACGAAAAATCAAGATATTCACGGATACATTAGAAAATCAAAAAAAAAAATCCTTAAAAATATGAACCATAATAAAAATGAGTTTTATGTGAGTATAACTAATTTATTTAAACATAAAAAGCATTCTTTAATGATTTATATAAGATATCGGGATATAATTAGTAGTTATTGAAAAAAAAATAGAAGAACTAAAATGTGTGTGTATATATAGTAATATTTATTAGTTAATATTTTTTTGAAATCATTTATTAGTTAATATTTATTATATATAGATTTAGATAATATTTATTATGTATACAAGTTAATATATACCTTAATTTTTAATAAATAAATATAACTTGTATTCATCTTATTATTATATAAATATTAATAATCAAATTTATAGCATTTGTTGGGAAACTTCCATCAAAGCAACCAAAGCAATAAAGATTACTTTAAGTATAAAAAACATGTTGTTTTAATAAGTAATTAAGGTTGGTATAATGGTTAATTGCTTATTGTTATAAGCAAATGACTTGGTTTCAAAACTTGTTAACTTTGATTTGTGATTTTTAACAAGTTATTTCACTTAAATAACATTTAATGACATATTAAATGTTGTAACTAAAGATAACTTATAACTTAAATGAACATTTAATTAAATTATATTAGCATTTAGTGATGTCTCAAACTTTAAGAATTAAAATTGATATTAATGAGAGAGAAGAGAAATTAAAAAAGAAGAGGAAATTAAATTCGGTTGATACATAATGAAAGGTCCAAAGGCTTTCACACAGGAAACGGGTTCAAATCAAAGAGAAGGAGAGAGGTGACGGGAAAGAGTTCAAGAGAGAGGGAGGAAGGGGAAAAGGAGGGAGAAAGAGATTGAGAGAGTAGAAAGAAAGACAGAGAAGGAAGAGAGGGGAAACATGTGAATCATACAAAGATAAAGGCAGAAAGGTGTCCTCTCATGTAATAATATGTATCACACATGCAATGACATATTTCATTTTCAGCTGGCCGGATAATGCAATTGAAAGATTTCATACGTATGAAGTGTTTTTGCTTTCTCCTTTCGCTTTAATATATATATATATAAGATATGTTTTCTTTTTTAAATATTGTATAAGCAAAAACATTATTCATCTCCCTCCTCCAAAGTCAAAACCACCAAACAAATCTCTATTTCTTTATTCACTCTTGTAGTTGTTGGTTTGCTGCAACAAAACCCATTCTTGCGTTTTTGCATTTTTGTTCTGTGTATCTCGCTTCTCCACTTAGCATACTCGCAGACCTCTTCCAATCCCGATTTCCATTCTTTAATAGCATATCAAAACTGCTTCAGATACTTCTAAGTTATAACAGATTTAGTAGTTGGAACCAAACTGCCTATCTATGTACTTGGTATGGTGTTTCAAGTTTTCTTCTAACTACTTCTGAAGAACTCATAGCAGCGTTGCTCCAAGTTTGGAACAACTCAAATGCAATGCAGAGAAGAAGAATAAGAAAAGATAAGCAATATTTCTGCCCTTATTTAATATTTTTTAAGAAAAGTTAGCCACTTTCAAAATTATAGGCTAAGGGTAACTTTTAGGAATCAAGGTGGTGACTGGTGAGATGAATGAATGATTTTTATTGACTGTTGTGGTCGATCAATTGGACTGGAATGGTGATGGAGCTCTTTGGGACGGATTTGAGCTGCATTTTGGGATCACTCAGTGACCGGCAAATTCTTCCTCTAAAAAAGCTCGTTAGTTATTGCATTGTTTCCGCTTCCACCACTGTCAAAGTTCCATAGGTGATCCTCCCGTCCCATTTTAGGAAAAAATATTCCTCATAAAACCTAGACTTAAAAAAATATTCCCTACTCTTTGCTTCAAACTAAACATAGCATAAATGAAATGTTTAAAAGAATTGAAGAACTAACTGTCACATCTTGATTTGTGATTCATTGTTGATATCGGTCTTTGTAGGCGTATATACTTGTTATGGATCTTTGTTGCTGTTTCACATTGTCACAAACTTAGATTTCTGACAACCCATCCAATTTTCTCGCCAGATTTTTTTTTTTTTCGAACGAAATAGCGCTTGCTGAATCTTCGTATTTATTCTTTAAACACTATAATTATTTGGTGTCGATGATATCTACACATTTTTGAAGGAAAATAAAGAAATTGACCACGCGACATGAATTTCATTAATGAAAGAATTGCCAGTATTTCAACCGGTAAAAAGTTTTTAGTTTAGTCATGTAGGCTCTAGCCCTAGTTCTTCCATGAAGATCAGTGTTTTAAAATTTTATTGATTTAGCGTATCAATTCATAGGCAAGTTGTGACCACCACCCTTTATTTAATAACGTCTTGTCTTTCTATTACCAAAGATGTTTTCTATATATGGAAGGAAAAAACATTGTCTTGGTTATCCGTGCAGTTAATTTATAAAATTTTAACTATTTTCTTTTATATTTATCTTTACTATATAATGCTCATAATTGCCTTGGTTTCATGACCGGGCTATAGAAATTAAATTAAAATATTTTAATAGTATCATATAATGTGAAGTCTTAAAAACGACAAGGGGATTGTATTGGGACTGTACTTGGGCCCTATTGGAATGGGAGATTCCAGTACTGCTGGGATAAAGGCACAAAAAACCAAGGATATAGGGGTGAGAAAGCTTGTTGTGGAAGGCGATTCCAAAGTGGCGATAAGCTGGCTAAAGCAAGTTGAAAAAAGACCCTGACTCTTCAGAAATGAAAACAAGAAAATTAAAAATCTATCCAAAGGGCTAGCAGGGCTCATTGTTTTTGGGCTCAGTTGTAAGATGAAAAATCAAAATTGATAGTTGACACTTCAAGTTTTAGTGGGGTAGCTGAGGCTACTCATAATCTGTATTTTTTCCTCATTTTCATGGAATTTTCTTTCACCGATAAAAAACAGTAGTTTCCGAATATTTTAATCTTTAAATCCAATCAATAAGTTAAATGTTTTTTCAACTTTTTATCATTTTATTTTTACTTGCATATGTGCATAGTAGTGCACTTATAAATAGGTACCCTATACTTTGGGGGTAGTGACTTATGCGCCTGAATTTTCAAGTGCGACATTAGTACCCTGAACTTTTAGAAATATACACTTGCGTCCAATTTTGTTAAACTTATGGGCCTCCTTCTATGGTAGTCCTTTTACCTTGTGTGCAGCAAAGTAGAGAGTAAGACCTATAAGCTCTATTTGCATAATTTGCACTGGAGTTGGTACTCTTCTACCTAGACCTTTTTTATGTAAATAATGTTTTTTATAGCAATGCTCTGAATATGTCCAGTCCTTACCCCAGCTATCTAGGGCCTTGGGAGGGGTGGACTAGATATCCTTGCATGATATCACAATTCAAGGTTGCAATCTGTTTTCTCCAAGGGGATCTACTCTCTTTTCCCTTACTACTGCTTTTTTAGATACTGTGCTGTAGCACCCAGTATTTTGGTTGGACAGATTGATCCAGTTCTTTTTGAAGTTTTGTATATGATTACTGCTTGCTCTTTCTCATCCTGTCCATGCTTTGTCCTTCACTCTATTTGTTTGTATTTTAAGCTTTGTAACTAATGCAGCACAAAAATCATCTGTCACAGACTTCTGAACATGCCCTTTTTTTTCTTTGCAAGGGCCCTACAGATATGGGAGAGCTGTAAGTGTACCTTGAAGTTATATTCTTCTGTTATTATGAAAAGTGATTAATATGTTTAATTATATGCTGCCTTATACTTGTCTTAGTTTTAAATTTCAAGATACTAAGGATTCATAAAATTCATTTCATTTTGAAAATTTTAGGATAAGATCCATTCACAAATCACAACCCAATCTCCCAATATTGTATCAGATCCATCCATGACCCAATCTGATGCGAAGAATAAATGCAGTTAAACCTCAAATTTAATATGTTATATACAGTGTCGTCTGAATTGCATTTGTTGTAAAAAATTCTTGCATTTCTTTTATTCCAAATTCACAAAGTTATAGCCAAAGGCACCACTCCCCAAATAACCTTTCCTTTCTTACTTAAGCTCCACACCTGCCAACTCCATAGGAGAGCTTCCAAATTTGATGGAAAATAGAACTGCAACCCCACAGCACTCAATACCCTGTTACATAGGCTCCTTGCAAATTTGCAATGTTTAAAAAGATGATATTCATAAAAAAATGTATAAAGAGGTGATCACTGATTCTGACTCCACCCCCACACATTTGGCATATGCTATCTTCTATCCCCATACCTCTTCTATTTAGGTTGTCCACTGTTAAGCATTTTCTGAGCATGGCAGTCCATAAGAAAAAGGCCACTTTCATAGGAGATGCAGTTTTCCAAATTCTTTCCATTGGAAATCTATCCAGACTCTGGATGCTTATAATTTATAAAAATATTTCACCAAAAACTGACCAGATCTTTCCCATCTCCATTTTCTTGTCTCTGTCTTCTCTTAAAGGTTCTAATAGCATTTATTTTTTTGCATCAGATCCATCCACGACCCAACCTCCCAATCATTTAGACCCCTTCTGAAAATGGATTTCCATTCACCTGACTCCCCCTGATGGCAATAAACATCAGCTATCCTGCATTCGCTCTCTTGTGCTAATTTCATACAAATTTGGAAAAGCTTCTTTAAGAGGTTGGTTTCCACACCATATATCCTGCTGAAATTTTATTCCAGAGCCATCCTTAAAATCTAATTCCTTTTCTGAATTCACCCAAGGATTTCTGAATGCATCTCCATGGTGCACACCCGTACGTTGTATTTGCTTATGGAGGGTCCCAGTTGTTGTTGCCCATTCCATATTTAGCCAAAATAATTCTCCTCCAGAGGTTACTAGGCTGCTCATTCCACCACCAGCATTAACCACTGTTTTGGAGGTTACTGTTTGTCATGTGCATGAACAGAAAATTGACCCTCATTTTCCTCTTTCTATTCTACTTATTACTTTTTTTTTGTGTAGTTTAAATTAGAATTGATATAGAAGAAAAACAACTTTTTGAAAAGAAAGGGCTATTTAAAAAGTTGCAGAAAATCAAAAGAAAGTAGCAGAAATCAAGTTTCAAGGAAAGAGAAGAAGAAGAAGAAGGTGGCGGCAGTTGGGGTTCAAAGAGAGAGATTTTCGAATATAACCTTCTCTCTTACACCCCTTATTCCATTTCATTAAGTTAAACTTTAATAATTTATGGAAAGGCCCCTAGTTGGGCAGCAAAATTAAAAAACATAACACAAGAAAGAAAAATGCCGAGATTAAGGCCCATTACAGCAAATAACATAAAAAATAAAGAAGGATAAACAACCTATGGGCCATTCGGCCCATCTTCTCTATACTCCCCCTTAAACTGAGCAAAGATGTCAATCATGCCAAGTTTGCTAGTATCATGCTGAAGTTTAGCCTTGAGAATGCCCTTGGTGAGGAAATCAGCTAACTGTCCTTTAGAAGTGATGAAAGGTAGATAAACTTCTCTAGAAGCCACTCTTTCTTGAATGAAGTGTCTGTCAACTCCAATATGTTTAGTTCTGTCATGTTGCACTGGATTGTGAGCAATGTTGATAGAAGCCTGATTATCACAACATAACATCATTGGCTTATCATGCTCAATACCCAGTTCTTCCATCAAGGATTTAAGCCACAGTAGTTCAGAAACTCCATGAGCCATGGCTCTGTATTCAGCTTCGGTTGAAGACCAGGCAACAACTAATTGTTTCTTGTTTCTCCAAGAAACAATATTACCTGCTACCAAACTACAGTACCTAGAGGTAGATCTTCTGTCATCAATGTTTCCGACCCAATCAGCATTTGTGTAGGTTCCAGGTTTCATATGGCCATGCTTAGCAAATAGAATTCCCTTTCTAAGGGAACTCTTCAAATAACACAGAATCCACCCTGCTGCTGCCATGTGAGTATCCCTGGGAGCATGCATGAACTAACTAATGCAACTGACAACATATGCAATGTCTGGCCGAGTTATGCATAGATAGAGAAGTTTTCCAAGTAGCCTCTGGAAGACTCCCTTATCATTCAACAATATTCCATCTGAAGCAGAGAGTTTATGACTCATATCAATAGGAGTGGCAACTGGTTTAGCACCCATCTTCTCTATTTCAAATTGCAAATCAAGTACATACTTTCTTTGAGAGATAAGTATCCCATCTTTGGATCTAGCAACTTCTATGCCAAGAGAGTATCTCAATTCCCCCAGATCTTTGATCTCAAACTCTGTATGAAGGAAAGATTTGAGATCATTAATCACTGATACATCATTACTAATCACAACAATATCATCAACATACACAATCAGGTAAATGGCCAATGATCTTCTCCTCTTCACAAAGAGGGTACGATCAAACTATGTTTGTACATAGCCAAAGCTAACAAGGGCATCCCTAAACCTTTCAAACCATGCTCTAGGAGACTGTTTAAGTCCATAAAGAGATTTCTTCAGCCTGCAAACCTTCCATTTCATATCTGTTTTATACATCCCTGGAGGAAGAGACATATAGACCTCATCATGTAACTCTCCATTCAGAAATGCATTTTTTACATCTACAAATAGTACTGATTAATCTACGGTTGCATTGAGTTCACAAGCCATCCAATAACAGTATAATTTTCTTGCATCCATTTTTCATATGATGATCATCTTCCGAAGGAGCCTTCTTGCTCTCGGAGATAAAACCCCATTTTCCTCTACTGTAGATATGAATTTTTACTGATTGTAACCAAGCCAGATAATTAGTTCCATCCAGCTTGACTGTGGTCACAGCCAGTAGAGAGTCTATAGAGGCTCCCAGAACCTGTCCAGATTCAGCAACATGCTTGTTTTCAACTTTTGAAGGGTTCATCTTCTTAAATACTTCGAAAATAACTTCTAACAACTTCGAATAATAACAAATGAAGACAGAACAAAAACTGTGTTGTGAGCCAACCTCTATGCAGCCGTACCAACTACCTACTTCACACTTGGAAGCAGGAAGAAATAGAGAAATCTCAGCTGCTCCTTGTAGACTTCACAGAACACCAATCAACTTGATTCGATCTTCAAGATGAAGGATGAGAAGACCTTCAATCACTGAGTGCCCAAGTCAAACTCCTTGTGGGGCCCGCAATCAAATTTCTCCAAAAAATGAGGGTTTTGGGCAACAAACTTGAATCTGTCAGGAGGACGACAAAACCAGTCCCCTTCTCTCTAGAAACCACTAACAATTGGGCTGAACTAGGTTTCTTTAACTATTCATACGATTCAATTCTCCATACACACTGTGTATGGGAAAAAAGAGGTGAAAAGAGGGAAAAGTCGAGCCTGCTCTGATACCAAGAAGAAAAACAACATTTTGAAAAGAAAATGACTATTTAAAAAGTTGTAGAAAATCAAAAGAAAGTAGCAGAAATCAGGTTTCAAGAAGAGAGAAGAAGAAGAAGAAGAAGGTGGCAGCAACTAGGGTTCAGAGAGAGAGATTTTCTAACATAACCTTCTCTCTTACATCCCTAATTCCATTTCATTAAGTTAAACTTTAATAATTTATAGAGAGGCCCCTAGTTGGGCAGAAAATTAAGAAAACATAATACAAGAAAGAATAAAGCCTAGATTAAAGCCCATTACAACAAAGAACATAAAAAATAAAGAAGGATAAACAAGCTATGGGTCATTCAGCCCATCTTCTCTACAGATATGATATGGTCATGGGATCAAGAAGGATAAACAGCCTATGGGCCATTCATCCCATCTTCTCTAAGATATGATATGGTCTTGGGATCCTATTGTCAATCAATGATTAATGCTGCATCGTTCTAGACCCCTAGTTTTTATTGGACTCAAATGATTTGCATTTTTTTTTCCTTTTATCCCAATGCTTAAACTAACATTATCATTGTTGAGTTGTCACTTTTTTCTGTAAATTACAGAACCACTAAGGTTGTGTTTGGA
This sequence comes from Nelumbo nucifera, assembly GCF_000365185.1. The sequence continues at coordinate 370,349 of NW_010729271.1, forward strand.
TTGAAAGAAAAGGTAGGGAAAGGCAGGGAAACCACTAGGAGTCCATATTTTCTGTTATCACTCTGTTAGAGTTACTAATTCTGACTGACTGGTCAGACTCAGTTGGATTGGAACCAGACTCTCTCTGTTTGCTTCATCTAGATGTTTAACTGAGTTGAGCTAAAAACCACTGTTGCATGAACACAAACATGCTGACACATGCCCAGGAGTCCAACTTGGTGAACCCAAAAAAGTAGGATTCATGGACAGTTTCACATAGATACTATTTCATTATATATTATGATTTTTTTATATTGTTCCTAAAATTAAGAGGCCATTACTTGGTGTAGTGGTAAAATTTCAGAGTGGCAAATGTGAGAAAGAAGGTTCGAGTCTGAGAATGGTCACTCTGTAAAAAAAATTCCAAAGGTTAGAACCATATCCAGCCTATCCCTCCCAAGATCTCAGATAGCTAGGGCCAACATTGGGTAATGGCCTTTTTATATTCTTAAAATTCATAGAACTAAGTATAACAACTTAAATAGTTAAGTTACAATTTACAATTTAAACTGACAGTCTTTGCCCATTTGTCATAGCATTTTTCATCGTTTTCCTAATTTCAATGTTTATTAGAAATGATCTGTTAGGAGCTCAAGTGATACAATGACCAAAGCAGCAATTCAACAAGTGTATTCTAGAAGAAAGAAAAGGGGTATTGGTCTACTGGAAGCCACGTCAGTAGCAACCTAACAAGTTGAAAGTAAGAACCATTACAAGATTACCTGAATCTGTCGTATTCTGGAAGTCTGCACCACCCCGTTGAAGTGGTGTTTCCCCTGGAGCTGATCCAATAAATAATGGTTTAACAATCGGATATGGCACCAAACAGGATTCATGTAACCAACCCCATGTAGATGGGATGAGACTTTGATGATGACGATGATGACAAAATAGTGGATCATAAGTTAAATATTGATGGAGGGTGATTTGGCCCGACCTCATAGCATGGGGACACGTGGACATGACCTGGCATAAGTAACGACTCAGCATGACATCCTGACCATAACTCGGCGTAACGAATTCGTCAGAGCCCAGCCGGACAACTCGGTGTATGTGGAAACTCGCCGGGAAGTAACACCCAGCTTACACCGAATTCCCTCTAAGGGAGGAACACCCCGAGCTCCCTCCAAGCGAGGAGTCCCGAACTCCTCTTAAGACCCAAGCTCCTCCCAATGAGCCCCGAACTCTTCATTCCTAAGAAGGGAACACCCCGACCTGCGGCTAAGTATTCCGAAGTGGAAACACTTTGGGCCAACACCATTAACACTCTTGTCCATACTTGCCTAAGGCTCGCCTCAAGCATAAGCATCTCGGCGCACCCCCAGCACCTCGGTGTAAGGTAGCTCGGCCTGAGGTATCTTGGTGCATAGTAGCTCGACAACCTGCAGGAAAGATCTGTTTGACAACAGTACCTACCGAATCTGGAGGTTGCGCCCACGTCCCTCGTCAGGCAGTGTCGTGCCTGCCATTTCTGAAAGATGTGGCACGCCTGACAGGTCCGTACCCTGCAACGACTGCCTACACCCGCCACCTCAGCTCTGGTAGTAACGGCTGTGGCAGAGGCGATTACGCCTGATTTGACAGAACTTCAATATAAAAGGACCTCGATCCCTAAGGAGCAAAGGTACTGAACTTGCGCCATCTGCACTCTTAGCTCTCTCTTTGCATTCTCTACAGTTCTTTCAGAGTTCTAACTTAAGCATCGGAGTGTTCCCGCCGGACTAGCTCCTCGGGAATTCTTCACCTCCCTCTTCTTCTCAGGTACCGTCTATCACCAGATAGGAGCCAGGTTTCCGCCATCTAAAAATGTCCGGATCGCGCTGCATCAAATATGAATTGTGAAAATACAAATACTATGGTGGTATCATTGTTGCGTGAGGCATTTAAAGTGAGGACTCATAATTTTGGAGAGTTGAAGCAGCAGGTATATATTTTAGTTAGTCCACCTAATTAGCACTGTAACTGAGTCTGGTACGTATTTTGGAGAGTCAACACGGGTGGACTCATGGACATATAACAACTCACAAGTCCCCTCCAAAGCATAAAACGGCTTTAATAAGTAAGCTTAAGTAAATTAGGCTAACATAAAAAACTCATGACTGATGACAAGTAACATACCATAGACCTACTGAATAACAACATACCACCTAAATGTCCATGTAAAAAATCACATAAGATTAATAACAGCATGAAAAATAGGGAGAAAATAAAAGATGAAAGAGACAAATAATTAGGTGAATTAGTGGTAATTAAGCAATGTATGAAAATAAGAGGTCATGGGTTCGAGTCTTGTTAAACACATTTTATTGATAAAAAATAAAAGATTAAACAGATAACATGAATATGATTGGCTAAAATGATCATATTCTTGGTATGTCCTTTCATGATGCATATGCTGTAGGTTCTTTATTGTTGTCTTTGTCATATAATTCTTATTCCTTTTCCTTTAGCTTTTGGCCTGAACCACGTTTGTATCCTCAAGTCAGCAACCCTCATTATGTGGTGATTCTATTGAAAATAAAGACCCATCACCTCTTTATCCATCCACCTATAATTTTTAGGAAAACATTCTACTGAATCCTCTCAATCTTTGACTTGTGGAATATGACCAAAATGGTTGCTTTGAAGAATCTGCTGGCTCATTTAATCTTATCTCCTCATATATATGCTTGTATTATGTCAAGTTAATCTCTCAGAAATCATAGTTTTGCATTTATTACCTTTATGTTCATTATCCATAGCCACTTCGTGAGGAAAAAAAATGTCAAAGGTTAGGACCGTACCCAGTCTATCCCTCCTAAAACTACATATAGATGGTACTAACATTGGGTAATGGCCTTTTAATGTCCATTAACCGAAGCAACCCCTTTGTTTCTACTTGGTTCAGACAGTGATTTAAAAGGCACGCCTAGGTGCACAAGCGAGACGCATTTTGGGGTATGCACCTTGTCTAGGTCTTAGGCGTATGTCTGATGTGCCTCAGCCCAGGCGTGCGCCTTTTTAAAATTTTGCACTTTTTTTGCTTTCTTTTGAGTATCGCTTTGCTTGCTTACTGAAGCTCCAAGAACCCCCTATTTGCTAATGTTGTTCATTCATTCATTGCAATAAAATATCTTCTTAAAAGGTAATGAAAGTCATAAAACCATTGTTTTTTATGTGAGAAATAAGATTTTCAAACCCTAACATAGGCTTGTCCGGGCTTGCCTCAAGGGGCGTGGTACAAATGCGACTCTTGAATCAAGAATGCAATATGTTTTATATCACATTAGTTACTTGAAGTAATGCAATTAAGGAAAAAAAAAAAGAGATTGTCAGTTTTACATGCTTGAAAATGCTTTATATGTTTGCTTTTATTTTTAAATTTTCATTTGAATACGCTTTACATGTTATGTTTATGTATTTTAATTTTAGATAATAGGTTTTTTTTTAAACATTTATTTTAAAATTTTAGTTTATATTTTTTTATTAACATTATGTCTAATATTTTTTAAATTTTTTGTCATTTTCTTGAATTTTCTGATTTTTTTTTAATTTTTAGCCTTTATTTTATAGTTTTGCACCTTGCTTAAAAAGGCACATGCCTCGCCTTGCGCCTCCAACACAAATTGGCCCTTAGGCTTTTTGCGCCTTGCGCTTCTAAAACATTGGGTTCAGATGACATCATTTTGTATCATTGTATGTAATTGTATAAATTGTATCCAATACATGCATATGGAAAATCCTAATCATTTATCTTTTTTTGTTCTCTTTGATTATTGGCTTTGACTCTGTCATGCCTTATATTACACAAGTCTTAGCATCATCACCATTGTTGGCTTCTCCCAAGTCCCAGCTCACTATGGTGGGTGATGCAAATCCTATACCACCTTTCTAATTTTTTTCTTTTGACTCAATTTTGAAGGAGTACAAATACATATATGTAGAGTACAAAATTTTGTATTTTGTATTATTTTATATGTATTTATACTATATATATTTAATTGTATTTGTACTCTTTTCAAACTAAGCCTTTGGAATCCTTATCTTTTATTAGAATAGCAATGCTGTTTGAATGCAATTATGTTGGTAACTATAGATAAGGTCAGGGGTTGATATAGGCGACTAGGCAGTTTTAAACCATCGCCTTGCCCAACGCCATGCAAATTTGAATAAGGTGCACGCCTAGGCGATTAGGTGGCGCTTAACTCCAAGGCAGGCGCCTAGATGCAACTGCAAGACATATTATTACAACCCTCAATACATTGATCATTTAATATTTTATGTTGTCTTTTACTTTTTTTTTGCTGCAAATAATTTTTATTGGTTTGTTTTATTATTATAATAGGACTTATCACACATTATCACTCTTTTAATTAAAAGAATACTAGCAAACCTTTTGTCTTTTTAGGGTTGTATTTTCAAAATTGAATAGAAGAGGGGAAGCTGTCCGGTCAGGTTTGTTTCACACACATCATCACTCTTCACCCTTTTGATCTTATTCATTTACCTGCACTTTTTTCCTCCTCGAAGGTGATCTGGAACAGGGGTTCCACCACCGTTTCTTCTTCATTTCTCTGTGTTTTTTCGTCATTTTCCCCTTCATTGGTGGTCTGAAACAGGGGATCTGCCCCTTTCTTTTCATTTTCTTCTCTGTTGTGTTTCCCCAGTTTCTTGGTCTAAAACAGCAGTGGAGCCCCTTGTTCTTTTTTCTTTTTTTCGGTCTAAAACAGGGCCTCCACCTCACTGTATTCTCCTTAAGTTCTTTTTCTTTTAAGTCCAAATTTCTATTTCTAATATTCTATGTTGCATACTTTAAGCATGACTGCAAGAATCATAAGCAGACAATTTAGTTTAGAGGTTTGTAGGTTAATGTATAAAACCAAGTAACTAGCTCATGAGGAGTAGAAACATGTAGGCTTCCTATTTTCTGATTTCATCGCCTAGGTGAGGCCTAGGTGCCCGCCTAGGCACCTGGGTGAGGTGCCCCATGGTCGCCTAGCCTTGTCTTGGTGCCTTGAAAATTATGTCAAATTCAAATATATGTAGACCTGTTCATGGTCCGGGTAGCCCAATGGCCCGGCCCGCACCCCGGTCAGGCTTGGTCATGTAATTAGATTTGCGGGCCTGACCTCGGGCCTAACACAATAAGCCCGACTGTGTTTCGGGCCAGGCTCGGGATTTGTCAAAAAATCCCGGCCCGACCTAACTCAGCATTATATATTTTATAAAATATATAAAATGTATTTTATATATTATATAAAATATATAAATAATATAATATTTATTAAAATATATATTTATAATTTAATATATATACATTTTTTATTCTTTTCTTTATAATCTCTCTCTCTCTATTCAGCCGCTAACAGTATGGGCTAAATTTTGGACTTGGGCCCAGGCCCGGGCTTTGGGCTTTTTATGAGGGCCGGGCTTGGGCCCAAGTTGCAGGCCCGATGGTTGGGCCAGGCTCGAGCTCGGGCCTTAAAAAATTCTGTTAATCCAGAGTGAAAGCCCGGCCCAAGCCCGTTCCGGCCCGACCCATGAATAGGTTTAAATATATGTATCTTAATTAACAATTTAGTTGCATTAACTTGTCTACCTTAATTCATTTGAAGTGATTATGGGCTTTGTTACAGGTATTGTAATGACAGGCACCATCCTTAGTGAGATACTTTTGTACTAGAAATCACATGTAAAGAAAGAGAAGAAAGTAGCATAGAAGATTGAGTATTTGATTTTACTACTAGCTTGTACTGATGCAAAGTTTAATAGAATGATGATAATGATGATGATGAAATGTATTGATGATCCTTTGTTCTAATTTTAGTTGGTGACTCTGGGAATTGGCACTGAAGAGATCAGAATGGCAAAACTGGATTTATGTAACCAATCCCATATAGTTGGGATAAAGGCTTAAAATGACGATGATGCCCCTTTCTAGTATCATCACTAGTGAAGGGCAGCAATGGTTTCTGCAATTCAACTTTATCAGCTGGGGGAATTGCAATTGTAACGGTTACCTTTAGTAATTGATATTTGAATATTAAATAAAATGCTTACTATAGATTTTCCAAAGTTAAATTTCCAATGGTTTCTTTTATTGTATACTAGCGGGGACCCGTGCAATGCATGGGATTTGTTAAGCGGAAGATAAACAATCGAAACACATAAGAGTATATAAATATTTTATATTTTTAACTTTTTAAATAATTAATAATTATTTATATTTTATATACTACTTTTAATAAATTTTCTACAATACAAAAATAACAAGTTGTTCATCAAATTGATGAAACTGACCAACCCGATTAACTCGACCTGAGTTAGTCAATTTTCTAATATTTTTGGTTAGCTTTGGTTCAATAATTTCCTATATATATACTGGTGGGGGTTCCTTGGCCCCCTAAAACTTGAATTAAAATGTAAATGATCATACGCTAATTCTCCAAGTCCAACCCCTAAAATAAAAAAAAAATGAAATTGTTTATTTTTTCTTTAAAAATATGTAATAGATTCAAACCTTTTCAAACCATTTTCCCTATACCCTACTTCTACTCCCTATCTCATTTTCTTGTTCAACTTGCCCCCCCCCAAAAAAAAAAAAAAAAAAGAAAATTCTTGGCTTCGCCATTGCATATATATTGATATTTTATATTTTAAATATAATTTTTAATATAAGAAAGTGGGAAATTTCCCATATTTCTTAGTCTAAGATATTTTAGATCATAAATTTATTTTAAATTTTATTTTTTAATAATGTTATTGTAATTTTTAAAATTTAAATTTATTTTTTTAAGTTTAAATAATTTGAACAAACAAACCAAACAAAAAATTGACCCAAACCACTACAATCCGAGTGAGCTAGTTTTAACAAATGATTAGTCGATTTCGGGCGACCAACTCCCCAACCTGACTAGGTTGATTTGGTTGGCTAAACAACCTACAATCGAACCGAACCAACCCAAGAACATTCTCGACTTCAGCTAAATTAATATTCTAATCTCTAATAAATAATAATAGTTTAATCTCCAATAATTATTGAAAGCTTTCTATTAAATATAAAAACAAAAATAAATTTATACATAATTATTGAAAATATGCTTATCACAAAAAAATAAATAATTATTGAAATACAATAAATAGTAATTTTAGTATATATAATTATATAATAAATATAGATTAAGAGTTTAAAATTATTATTAATAAATATTTTTTTGAAAGTTATTTTCTTGAATTATTAATTGATATATGCGAAATTAGTTATTTAAATAATAACATTATTTAAATGTTAAAATACTAATTATTTATTGAATTTAATAATCCTTAAAATTATAGTCTATACTATTATTACATAATTTCATTATTAATTTTTCTAATTTTAAGATTTTTTTTAAATTTATTTTATAATTTCATTATTTTAACTATTTAAAATGTAGTTATGTTAAATATTTCATTATTTAAAATATGTATTTTTCTTAAATATTTAAATAATATATAAAATATTTTAAAGCTATTACATAATATTAAATATTTTGTTATATAACTATTTAGCTATTTTATTATTTTTTATTTAAGATATTTAGTTATTGGAATATTTAAATAATATTTTATTTTTTACTGTTAAATTTTTATTATTTGAATAACATTTAAATTGGATGATCCAAAAAATATAATTTATTACAATTTGTACATAATTTCATGATGAATTTTGTAAAAATATAAAATTATTAATAATATGAATATTATTAAATCTATTAAAATTATTTTTTATGTTTTTAATAAATATTTTAAATTTACTATATAATTTCATTGATAATTTAAATAATTCTTAATTTTTTTTAATTTAAACTTTCTTTGGATAAATATAGATAAAAAGTGGGGGAGAAGATACATATGAATCATAGATAATTTAGGATAAAGTGGGGAGGTAGTTTAGGAGAAATTTTGGGAGAGGACGTGTGGAGAGAGAGAGAGTGAGAGAGATTTTTGGTAATTTTTTTATGGGGAAGGAAAACATCTTATTGGTTATTTAAAAAATGACATGGAATTAAAAAATCAAAAATCAAAAAAAGGAGAAATTTCCTAAACTTCCTTCTTTCAATATATATACTAGCAGGGACCCATGCGATGCACAGGAAAATCTGAAAGATTTAATAATTTTATTTTTCATTTAATGTTGATTTATAAAAAATAATTGTTGTTAATTTAATATGAACAAATATTTTTTAATAAATTTAGTTTTATTAATAATTTGTAGTAATTTTAATAATTTTTATTCTTTTTATCATTTTTAAATGAAATTTTGATTAACTTTAAATAAGTAAAAATAATTATAAAAGCTAACATTTTTATTAATTCCACTAATAATTAACAATTATATAGGAATGACAACGGGGTGGGTTCAGGGCAGGGCACCCCATCCCTTTCCCTGCCCCATAGTCAAGACACTCTACTCCATCTTCGCCTTGTCCCCAATGTCACGCGGGTTTAGGACAAGGTAACAACTCCTCAATGTCAGGCGAGTTCAGGGGCAAGGTACCCCACTCCTCATCAAGGATGGAGAATCCTCGAATTTCCCTGCCTTGTCCTAGTATTGGGTAAGTTCAAGTAGAGGTGTAAATTGGGTCGTGCTGGGTCGACACGACATGACCCGCATGTGGCCCGTACAAAGTGCGAGTCGTGCCATGTTGGCCCATGAGGTGTTCCAAGTCGTGCCTCCCTCCTCTAGGATAGTTTGGGGGGTCAATTCGGTACGAACCACAGCCCAAGCCCACACGGGCCCGTGCTGTGCCGTGGGTCAGGCTGGTCCATGAGCGGGGCCTTGGGCCAGGCCATGCCGCAAACCAAGCCAAGCTCAAGGCAAAGCACCCACTCCCCATCCAAGGTTTTTAAAATTGGACCGGATAGAGAACCATTCTGGGGTCGAATGGTTCGACTGTTCGGTCCAAACGGATGACATGCTCTAACAAAAAAAATAATAAAAAATTAGAAAAACAAAAAAAAGGCAAAAAATTGTTGTCTGGGTTGACAGTTCGACTGCCCAGGTCAGCGGTTCGCTAATCAAATAAACGATTTTTGGACAAAAAGCTGTTTTGAGGTGAAACGGTGTCCAGTTCCCAATTTTTCCAGTCTAACCATTTGGTTTGATCCAGTTTTGAAAGCATTGTCCCCGTCAACCCAATATTCAATTTGAGGATATAAATGATCAAAATGATATATTGAATAGCAACCACATGGTAAATTTCTAAAAGTATACTAAATTGTCTTTAATATTCAAAAATGTAATTTTATGAAAATTTTGGAAAATTTATTGCACTTGTGTAATTTTGAAAATTTATTCAAATTTATTTAAATTTTTATTAAATAATTTATTTTCTTTTTAAATGGTTTACTTACATAATTATACTAATTTATCTTATAATTTCTAATTTAAACTAACCAATAATTTTCTTTTTCCAATAGAGACAATTTAGGAAGAAGTGGGGGAAAGTGGTGCCACTTGGCTAAACATTAGAAAAACAAATCCCTCTTTCTTTATGGTTGTTGGAAATAGTTAAGCATATGTGATTTCCTTATTGGTTTAATGGGTAATTATGTGAAATAAAAAAAAAAAAACAGAAAATTAGGAAGAGAGTTTCCTGCAAGGAGAGCTATGCTGACATGGCAGGATCAGTTTAATATATATCATGATTTTGGAACAAATCAAAATCTTGTGTTTCACAACACACTGCAACACCTTTAAGCAATCAATAAACATTAATTTATTATATTTTAATAAAAATATTTATATTTCAAGTCCGAATGATTTGGGTCTGGGACACCCCCATAATGCTTTCATGGTATTCATTGAATACTGTTTCACCCCTCGGAAGAATTCCCCTGAGAAGATATATTAGACTCGATCCTTCTTTATTTTTATTTATTCATTTTATTATTCTATATCGTCGTTCTCCTTGACAACTATTTTTTGTTTTGGTAAGAAATAACAACTTTTTAACAAGCTATAAAATAATAGCCATGGTTTGAACTTTGATGGGGTAAAATAGTCAAAAGGAAAATAATGTCTCGAGGTCGAGGGTTAAAATTAGTCGGCATGTTCAATTGAGAAGAGTTTTAAATAAGGCAGTAGTCGGAGTCTATGGGGACAATACAATGCCGTATGCTGAAATTTGACTGGTTCCAAATGGAAGGGGAGATGGTCAAAGGACGTGGTCTCCTCTCGCATGCGTTTACATGGAAAGAATGGCAAGGTTATTGTATTCTCTTTTAGAAAAGTCTTAAGGTTTCCGTATTATTTACCCTATTTTTCAGCCACAAGTACTACTTGTGAGACTGGGTCAGGACTTGGGAGTACTTTGCAAGGGCCAGCTAGGTCGAACGAAAGAGTTTGTGAGCTGAGCTGAGAGAGGAACGTTACAATTTTCAAAAAATAAATATAAAAGATCTGAGGAGGACCTCTCGAGATTTGTCTACTGCAAACTTGGATCTTGGGAAGTTATTAAAATAGCTTGTATCTTGGGCTGCTGCTACTAACGATTTATATTATATGTCCTCTATGCGGATTTTGTATTTTGTACATTTGTGGAATGGCTAATATGTATCTTGTATTCTTGTTACCGTCGCGTGGAGTTGTGTGTGGCTTGTTTCACTTTCTTAATAAATTATATTTTTATCTTTTTCCAAAAAGAGTTTGATTATTCGCCATTTTATGTTTCTTAGAGACTTGAGTGCTGGAGACTATGTGGGGGGACCTGGTATCCAAATCCATCAGTTCTTCTGTGGAGACGAAGGTTTTCTGTTATGTAGCAAAGGTTTCTGGAAACAGTTTTATTTATCATTGAACCCACAATTTTGAGCGAGTTCGTTGCATAAAATCCTTAAAACAAGCCCATAAACGAAGATGTTTAAAAGAAAGAGGGCATGAGTTCATTACATGAAACGAAATCCTTCTATGGATTGCTTCCTATGTTTACAATGTTGTAGTTTGAATGAAAATCAGTTCCACGGACCCATTAAATACAAAAATGTACGGTGCACATAAATAAATACAAGGTTTAGGAAATACCTTCCAAGTTTTGCACCGAATACATTTGCATTTGCACGCTTACCGAGCCGAATTCATTTTCACTTCTTCCTTCCCATCAAACCTGAGGGCCGGTCAAAAGTTGTTTGCTTTACTTTTCCATTCTGTAGGCATTTCCACCAATTTCTTGTGGTTTACAATAGCAGACGCACCTGTCTGTCAAGTGAAAATCATCGAGTCCATTAAAAACCCACCCATCTTTTGACCTTTCATACCTACTAGGCCCTGTTTGCTTTTTGATAAGTTGTTTATAGAGTAAATATAATTATTTGAGTAAGTTTTTTTTAAGAAATATTTATCCGGATAAGTACATTTATCCATATTGTTTTATTTCTCAAGTAAATAAAATAATGACCATTTTAGCTATAAAAATCTATTATTAAAGGGACATTCAAGTATAGGCAACTTTCCCCCCAAGTGGAAAAATTACCCACAAGAATATAATACCCGAGAAAATAAACTTTCCCTAATCCTCAAATAAATCTAAAAAAAGAACTTGGGATTATTGATCAATGGGAACTAAAATCCCATTGACCAACTTTCCCCTCTCAAAATCCAAAGTTAGAACACCCCCTTCACGTCTTCATTGGCATAATGACATCCCCTTCCCATAGGTCATCATCGTTTGTTGAATTTCAATAGAATGGTACCACTCGTTCCTTATCACCTTAAGGCTGAAGTGAACTTACCATCTCTTAACACTGAAACTGGTGCCAATGCGCAGCCATCATTGCTGAACCATGATGCATCAAGAGGCAAAGAGTTACTGTGGCGACCATGAATGGAGGCAGAACAACCCATACCAGACCTTACCAGATGTGGGCTAACAATCTTAACCAAAAATTAATCTTACTGCGGTGACCATGAATGGAGACAGAACAACCGATACCAGATGTGGGCTAACAATCTCAACTAAAAATTAATCAGCATCATCGGCTTACCAGAGAAACATAAGCAGTGCTCAGAATCAAGTTTTCCAAAATCCAAACTCTAGGTGGAATAGGCTCCAAGAATCTCAAACCCGTAGAGCAAAGCCAATATGGACCTGAAAAGAAACACATAAAAATCTACAAATCTCGGAGCCATCATCATATCCACTCATCTGCCCATAATTCCATACTGAAAAAGACGAACCAAGGGTAGCTTCTTGCACGTCGAAGAAGTCTCACTATAACTTGTTTTCGGTTGCACTACTCTCAACCATCCAACATTTCGATCGAATGAAGAATTCATCAACCCAAAAGCAAATGAAAGGACAAACTACACTCTGAAAACCTGTCCAGTGCCCAAAACACGTTTTTTCAGTTCTCTACATTCCACTATAAAGATCTCCGAATCTTCAGCCTCTAAAAATCCAAAACTATTTTTCCTCTTTACCAGGAAAAGGCATCATTTTTAAATTAACAAATAAACATTGTAGCAATTTTCAGCTGTACAGAGATCTCCTTACATTACCTGCGTCACAACTGAATTTCCGGCAAAATGAAAAAAGAACATTTCTTTTGATATACAAACAATTAAGTTCCCTAGACGCATTCTTTCCCTCCGCGTCATTGCAAGAATCAAGACGAGTCCTATTAGTTCATTCAATTACCAGAGTACTTCGTGAGTGCGAAAGCCTTACCTTGGGCTAAATACATAGCCGTCATCAATCAAATAACGTATTGTAGGAAATATATTGGTAAAAATAAAACCAACCAATTGAAACCAACATTCCAGATCATTGAAACCAAAATGAAAAGAATAAACTCCTCTTTGAAATATTATGAAACTTCAGGCATTGCACTAAACTCCTGCTTGATTTATCGTGTCATTCAAGAAATTAAATAAGTAAATAACAGATTGCACTGAATACTACACCAAACTGAGCAGGAAAAAAGAATCTCTACAAACATGATGAGAAAGATCCTAGAATGTCAACCAAGTCACCTAAGATCAATATCCTAAAAACGTGAAGTCCTTTCATGGAGGGTAGATCTTGTTGCAAGTCAAGATAATAGAAATGAAAACATATAGCCATCAATTACCTGTATGTAACAAGTAGGGTAAACAGTTTAATGAGATAGGAAGGAAGCCAAAATATATAAATAAATCAAAGGGAGGGATAAACCTCAGCCAGAAATAAGTACCAGAAGTCGCCAGATGACTTGGAAAGCAAAAGCAAAAATGAGTGTTCAGACTTGAACCTTGACAAAAGGCTACACAAAAATATCATCTGAACTACGTTCTTTTGTAGCTTAAATTGATAACCATCCCTCTCCCCAAGGGGGCTGGAGGGAGCACAAACTTTGTTGCAGTCTATGTAGGGCCTGTACTAGCGGATAGTCGCATACTGCATATCATGTGCTTATTGTTTTGGAGTTTGGTAAACAAACAACTACACATGATAGAGAAAACACAAAGCTCCAAGAACGCAATGCCACTCACATGTGAACAAAATTCAAAAGATAAATTTCAATCCAGGAAAGCAGCAGCTATGTACACTTAAGCATCAAGTGAGTCAAATTCATAACCTGCTAGCGTGAGAAGGCTCATTAATAAAATAATAAATTAACTAAAAGCTAAAATCATTCAATTTGCAGTATTCAAAGAACAGAATGCAAAATGCATCTAAACACCACTAACCCTTTACAAATTCATTAATAAAATCAACTACAGAAAACCCCTGTACAAAGAGAAATGAACAGAGGATATACAAAAAACCATCTCATCCCAATACAGCCTCAATACCCCCAAACAAAAAACAAAAAACTATCCATTCCTTACAAACAGAAAAATAAATTCAAAAAATACACTTGGATATCTGCCTTTAAGCATCGAGTGTATTGCCAGCCATGCACATCATCCCCAGAATTTTCCAAAGTGCATCTTTTGAGTTCTGAATTCCTTCAAATATTCTGTTATTTCTTTCACTCCACACTGCCCACATAACAGCAGTGGGGATGATGCTCCATGCCACCTTTCCAGCCTTACTAAGACCTCCCAGCCACCAAGCCTCTAAGAGTCCCTTTACATCCGCTGGGAAGCACAGTTTAGCCTCAAATAAATCCACCACACTTAACCAAACCCAGTGGGTAAAATCACAGTGTAACAGCAAATGACTAGAGGATTCCACATTCCCACTACATAGGGGACAAGCCAAGTCTGCCACTTCTACCTCTCTTTTGGCTAAATTCTCCTTGGTTAGAATCTTGTCCAGCATTGCTGACCAAACAAAAGAAGCTATCTTTGAAGGTACAGCTTTAATCCATATTCTTTGACTTGGAAAAGAGATTCTTCCTCCTCTGAGACAACTTTAAAGAAAGAGTTCACAGAGAACAACCCTGATTTCTCAAAGCTCCACACCCTTTTATCTTTTTTGATCAGTAATCAAAGTAGATTTCATTACTTAGAGAACTCCACACCCTTTTAGCTTCCACTATTCCTGGTATTTGAGTCATACAGCAGCTGGAGTAATCAGAATATCTGATTAGGGATGACACCTCCCAATCATGGTTCAAAGTATCGATACGATACGCCCGATACGGGGCGTATCGTATCGTATCTTTTGAAAAAGATATGGTCCAAAACGCCTGTTTCCAGGTGTTTCGGAACCCCAATTTTTTTAAGAATAAAAAATATCTTATAAGCTTCCCAAAAAACTAAACTTTGAAAAAAAAAACTAAAAAAAAAAAGTATGTACCGGCCCTTTCTAAGTACCGATATGATACGACTGAAACTCGTATCGTATCAATACTTTGAACCTTGCTCCCAATCATTTAAATTTCTCCTGAACTGGGGGTGTATCTGCTCAAACAAGGTTCCCATAGCAGAAAAATGCTTAAAAATATTCAAGTAACTTTCTTTTAGCTTTTGAAGACATATATTACCCAGAAGTGAGAAGGAAGCAATATAGATAAAAAATATATTACCCAGGTGTGAAATGACAATTATTATAGTATTATCTAACATGGAGAATATAGCCGATGGAACTAAGTTAGTGTGACAAGTTTGATAACAATTAAGAGCTTTGAGATCAGAACCAATTTGCAAGAATAAGCTATTATGAAACAACAGTTACTGGTACCATAAGAATTAATTACAAACAAAAGGGTGGTTGGGTTTGCAGTGAAGTTTTACAAGTTTCACAATGCAAGGACCTTGCAACCACTGGTTCACTGCTGGTAACCTTAACCATTTTTGCTCAGGCATGTGGACACAATGCATGTATTATGTAGATAATATGCACATATGATATGCATGTACTAAGACAAAAGAGCCTCACGTGCATAAGAAGCTATCCATCAATTATATGCAAAACCTAGTCATACACAGCAAAAAATATTATGCATAGGACAAAAAATAAAGAACAGAAATGGAGCATTCTCAGATTTAAAAAGTATAAAACATAGGTCAAGTCTCCATGTATGACTTTGCATAGTGACAAGTTGATCCAAATCTTAGAGAGGACTCGGTCAAGCTTTCTTTTATAACAAACCAAAAGGTATATAGTATATGCTCAATTTTTTACCATAGAAAATGCATAGTACTCAGTCAAGCTTTCTTTTATATGCAACAGAAAATAGTACTATTAATTAATCCTAATTAAGGCAAAAGACAATTGATGATTCGGCAAATATAATCTATTTTTAATGCATTTTTTGTAAGAAAATTTTATATACATAGAATAGTTAGATGAATTTATGGCAAAAGTTCTTATGATGACAATGGAAGGATAGAAGAGGAACCATAAAGTAATTATAGAACCTATAAACAACAAGAAATAAAACAAGGTATACTAGCCATTCTGACCACACCATATAGTCCAAACCGGAAGTATTACCCAATCCAGCATGTACACAGAAAGGCTAAGTGAATCCCAATCAAGTCATCAATGTAAATTTACTGGACCCTGCAGTATATTACATGTTTCCAAATATTGGAACATGCCAAATGGCATACCCCAAAAGATCATTACAATTTAAAAGGATGATCCATCTAAAGATTTTTTTTCTTGGAATTCCGCTGAGACAATGATGTTAATGAATCAAGAATAAAAAAAAAGGGCAAGAAAAGAAAGAATCAAGGAATACATTAGCTGTTTAACTCAGCTGATAGCTCAAAACTAGATATCATCTAATTTTCTTCAACTTGGAAGAGATGGTCTAAACTCATAAAGCAGTGATACTTGCATGAATTTTACTTTTGGCTGGGGGATCTCCACAAATATGGGATATATTTGTTTCTTAAAACGCACAAGGATCTACCATTAACCACTGAACAAGGAAATTGCCTTATATAGTTTACCCTCAATTCATTTAAATGAATGTGTTATTCTGTCACTCCAATCTTTGAAGCCATCCATGAGAGGGGTTTTCTGCCATTTTTTATTCCTATCTCTAACTCATGATCACATTTCCCCAAACATAATTGTCGCATCTATTCGTAAAAATTAAAAGGGGGGGGGGGTCTCAAACTTTTTTAAGCCAAACCTTTAACACATCGAAAGAGGTTAAGTACAGAAACATGTAGACCTATTCTGAACTACAGATAGGATGTAAATCAACTTCAAGAATTTACACTAAATCAGGCTCAAGCTTCAGGGCTAGGCCCATTCAAGTGTTAGCAAATTCCCAACCCAAGCCCGCCCAAGTTGCACACCTAATTACAGGTGCAGTTTTCCACATGCAAAATGTCATGTATAAACAAGATTCTGAGCTTGTTAACTACATATTTGCTTACAAAAATATAAAGCAAGTTAGGCTCCCATATCTCAATTCTGTCTAAATCAAGACTGAGAAACAACTAAATACTAAAGATTTCATCATGCTCTAGCATTCAAAGTTTTGAACGAATGGAGGATATGCAACAAACTGGTATGTCAGGTATTAGCATCTTGAACATTATATTCAAATCCATTTATTCTATATGTAGAAAACAGAAATTTCCAAAAGCATGCCTAACGAAACACAAATCTGTTCTGGATGTTGCAAATATCATGCTAATACTGTTAGAAAAGTGCCCCTCAACAAGTTCAATAAAGCCATCTTCTTGTATACCAATAGAGAAAAAGGAACGATGTAAACAACAAGAGCCATTGTAGGAATCAGTCATACAAGAAAGAAGGTCAAAAACACAAGACCAGAAAATATAATTAAGCAAGAGAGAATTGAAAATTTCTTGCAGTTTCAATTTCGAACAGAAGGGATTCAATTTTGAAGGTAATAAATAACAACACGCAAATATTAGAAACAAGGCAGCATTTAATGATACAACATGAAATGTTAACACAGAATGTGCATTTTGTTTCATTCCACCTTTCTACAATTCCTTCAGTAATTATTCTGGGAGTTGCTATTACTGCTTGACCATCTCCTGAAAGTGCATGCGACAAGACTCCTCCCTGCAAAAAGGCCTAACCGTGACTTGAACATTGTTGATCGACCACTACTGCTTGATGGAATATCAGAAGCAGCGATCTGGGTGACCATTGGAGGAAACTCCACGCCATTCTCCTGGGCTCCACCATCGCTAGCACTGGCATCCTGATGTTCAACTTCACCTATATCCAAATTGATAGCCAATGATCCCCTACATGCTCTCAACCAATCCGCACCCTCGCAGGTTACTGCCCTGCACTTTTTAACCTTCACCTTGACCAGATTAGGACAACCGCTGGCAAGAGCTTCCATACCATGGTCAGAGACGGGGCAGCTCTTGATGCAAAGCTTCTTCAGTGCCATACATTTAGCAGCAATACACGATATCTCGGCATCACCTATAGTATCACTACCACATAGAGCCAATCGTTCCAGATTCTGGCAATTGGCTGCGAGCAACCCCAAACTCAAAGAAGTAGGATTAACACCAATAAGAACCAACTCCTGAAGGTTAGGGCAACGTTTAGCAACGACAATAAGACCCTCGTCGCCTATCCTATTTGCCTTACATCCGTCAATATGGAGCTTGCGCAGCAACTTGCAGCGATCGGCAATGGATACAAGTCCCGCATTTGTACACTCGGGAATCTTAACAAGGTGTAAAATTTCCAGATCCAAGGAACTTGAGAGAGCTGCGAGGCCTATGTCGCTAACCTGGATTCTCTCGAGATGGACTTCTACCAAACCAGTAACTCGATCTGCGATGGCTTCCAGGAGCTTATCCCAATCTCCGGAGCAACGAAATAGTTTTAGAGTTCTGAGATTCTTAGCGCCGGCGATAAGCGGACCAAAACACTGTCCATTGTAAAGCTCCTTGAGGCATATAATCTTGAGGGACGAGGCAGCGACACCCGGTCCGATAGGCTTAGCAGCAGCCCCATCCGTGATGCCGCGGAGGCGCTTGACGGACAGCTCTTCGAGAAAGGAACAGTTATCCAGGATTGCGTTCATGCCCTTGGCACCGAACATGCAGGAACCACAGGATAACTTCTTCAAACCCTTGCAGTTCTTAACGAATGCCTCCATGCCGGCATCGGTCAATTCGCGGCAAGCACGAAGCTTGAGTCGTGTAAGGTTTCGGCATCGCAGAGAGATTTGAAGGAGAGCATCGTCGCCGATGCTGACGGATCGTCGGTCGCATTTCAAAGCGAGTTTGGTTACAGCGTCGAATCGAGAAAACAGAGAAGGAATGAGAGGTTGGAGATCGGATTCGGCCTTCAGTGATAGGCGGTGTCGGCTCTGTCCTTCAACCCGAAACCACCGGCGACAAACGAGAGAGCATCGTTTGCGGTCGCCGGATCCGAGGGACTGGAAAATGCAGGCCAAACACTCATCCGGAAGATCAGAAATGTAATCACAAGTCCCGTCTACGTTTTGAAGCTCGGGGGTCACGTCGACCTGCACAGGAGAGATTGAACCCATCGATCTATTCTTGGTCCGGTGACTGGGGTTGATGGAATCACGGCGGTTTGACGCCGATGGGATACCGGCAGTCGAAACCGACTGGCCCATCCACGGCGATCGGGGTAGAAAGGTATTCTGCCTATGCAGCAGCAGCAGCAGTCTGCCTTGGTTTCCTATTCGCAGCGCAAAGTGAGGAAGGTGTTCCCTCTTCTTTTTCTTCTTCCTCTTCTTCTTCTCTCTCGCTCTACCACATAGACGGACTTGAAACTGAAGTTAATTTTGTTTTATTTCTTATTTTTGAGATTTATGTATAATTACATAAACACGGAGGTTCAGGATAGAAAGAGTATATATCTATAGATAGAAGAAGAAGAAGAAATAAATAAAATATGATAAGATATATATATAATAAAAAGGTGGGTACGGGGGAATGGGCCCCGTCAACCACTGCAGCAGCAGGGATGCTGAGTCTTTGGTGCAGCGTGATGAAATGAAATATTGCCATCTGAAAGAAAATTAATTTTGAATGGTCAAAGTCAAACAATCAAAGTATACGATTTGAGGCGCTTCCTATTCCGGTAGACATTACCGTTTAATCGACGGCTGTGAGTGACTTTGACTAGTTTTTCTTCCCCAATCACGATTACTGGTGTATAAACTGCGGGGATAGGATCTATACTCTATGCGACATTGTCAATGGTCAAACAACCTTCAGTTATATCAAGAAGAGAAAGAAACTTGATTCAACCATCACAATTCACAACCACGTAGCCCTAAAAAAATCGCTCGTGCTTTATATTGTTATTCATGTGGAGATATTCGCAATACATGGTGGATAGACTGTAAAATCGATGTGACATGCGCTGTGTGAGGAGCAAATAACTTTTCAAAATGATGAGACGGGATCTTCTCCTCACAAATGGGCGCCCTCACATGAACATCCACCGTGCATTGAGAACATCTCCCGTGAATAATAATTGATAAATACGGGAGATATTCGCAATGCATGATAGGATGTGTGTGTGAGGCGCTAGGTGTAAGGAGCAGATTCGGTCTCCAAAATGATATGGATTTGGCGCAATGATGTGGGGAGCATGGTTTTCAAAATCGGATCGGACCAAACGATCAAATTAGAAAAACTGGAACCGATCAAGTGATCGGTTTTTGATTTTCCCCAAAACCATTGATTTTGGTTAGCAAATCGCTAACCCGGACAAATAATTGTTTGAACCATTTTGATCGTTTTTTAATTTTTTAATTTTTTGTTAGATTGTTTGGCCCGTTCAACCCAATAACCGGACCCCTGACCGGTTCAATCTCTGGGTCATTTTTAAAAACCATGCTTGGGAGCATGTAATTACAGACTCTCACGTATACTACAATATACTCTATCCATACTTATAGATTCAAAGGTGCATTGCTATATAATTAGCACTAGCAGATTCCAGCACTAGCAGATTCCAACAGAAAAGTTCAAAGCTACAAACCAACCATTTAGCGTGTATTTGGAACCTGGGCATATATTGAATAAATGCTGCCACATAGGTGTAATTTAAACATTTCCATAATTATGTAGATCCATACGTATGGTTCAGTTTGGAAGGAGTATAAATATAAATTTGTAGAGTGTAAAACCTTAAATTTTGTATTATTTTGTATGTATTTGCACATTATAAATTTGTATTTGTACTTCTTCTAAATTGAGCCAATATTTGAAAAGGCAGGTCTTGATTTATGTGTGCATTTACTGTTTGGGGGAAGTTTTATTTTAGTGCTTCCCCCAACAGGTAGGCATTTATTCATTGTTTTGCTGATGTGGTGTCTAAAAGTACTTAAGTATCAATAAATGGGTTCATTATTGCTTTTCTCGGTTTTGCAAACAAACAAATATAAACTTTTAATGAATAAATGTCCACAACTCCAAATACATACCTAATGTATTCACATCATATGTTTCCTTGGTTTTCTTGCACAAACTACCTAACTTGGGATTATGTTACCTTCCTTTTCTTTTTCTTTTTTCTTCTTTAATCTTTAGTAGTTTTAATGTCTAAAATTATATGTTATTAATTTAATTTTTATCTTGATTGTGATCATGCAAAAGAAACCTATTAGACCCTTGAAAAGGAAATCAAATAATCTTGGTGTGTCCGAAAGCATGTCGTTAAACACCCCAGAACACCAGTTTAAACATTTATAATTTTTACCGTTTCTCAAACAACTACTAATGTAGTAAATGGGTGAGAACGGGTCGTATCCACAGGGAAGCAAGTGAAAAATTAATATATACTTAGATCCATACAAGAGAATTGCAGAAAATAAGAAAATAGAATCTATTATTGCTGAAATTAAATGTTTCGAATTTAAACAAGGCAATAAATAAAAATTAGAATTTAATAAAGTATGGGAATCAACAAAGGAAATAAAAGAAATAAATAAATAAACGATCCAGAATCCGGATCCGGTGGCGGTAGCTGCAAATCTGCCAGACAGCTTGTAGAAACCCCTCCTAACAAGAACCGGACGTCTGTCCTTTCTACAACCCTCGAACCCCTCGAGACACCTTAGCCTTGAACCGAACGAATTCAGATCTACAAAACAGAGAAACGAACAAGAATTAAATCTAAAAGATTGTAGAAATAAAAATAACAGAAAAGAAAAGAATGGTTGATCCGATCTAGTGGCGGTAGTTTGTAGATTGGTTGAACAGCTTGTAGGAACCCCTCCTGACAAGATTTGAGCGTCCTCCCCTTCTACAACCCTTGAACTCCTCAAAAAACCATAGTCTTGTTAACTGGGTGAATTGCCCAATCCCTTCTACAGGGCCCCTAGGACCCTTTTTATAGAGAATGGTGGACACAACTAGAAATAGGGAGAAAAATGGGGGCGGCAACTGGGATTTAGCAAAGTTAGGGACGCCCTAGGATTTCTAATGGATGGCTAAGATGGTTTTGGGGTGATCCTATGGCTGAAAATAAAAGGAGAGAGTGCTCAATATTATGTAGGGCTGAGATTTGGGCACCCAGAAATGGAGTGTAGACTAGAACATGTAGGGTTGAAGGGTTAAAAGAATAGGTGGTGCCCTATATTGAATGGTTGGAATAAAAGATGGAGGGAGTGGCTGAGATTTGAAGGTGAGGGGTTGAATGGTGAGGATTAGTAGAATAGGTGGAGCCCTAGGGTTTAAAAGCTATAAAGGAGAGACCTAAAATGAGTGGTTGAGATTAAAAAAGGTGGAGGGTGGAGATTAAACACCTAGGGGCGGCTAGGGTTTGCTAAGGAGTGGGGAGCATGGTAATACAATAGGATGGGCGCCAACTGGGTTTAGCAGATAGTAGGCGCCCTCCTGTTCTCAGTTCTTTACAAAAATACCCCCTCTCTCAACTGGTCTTTACACCAGCTTCCCAAAAACTACACTTCAGCCTAGAAAACTTCCCAGTTTTCTACATAATTTGCATAGAGACCCTCAGAGGTCACATAATTGATTTTAACTGGGAAAATGGTACACTTTGACTATTCTAAGGCCGAAATACCCCTGAATTGATGCCCTTAAGGCATCAAAATGCAGGGTTATCACACCCCCAAGTTAACCATTGCTAGTCTCTTAGCAATGCAGCCTTAAGATTATACTAAGTATATATATCTTTCCCATTACAAGGTCACCCCTAACAGAATTAATCAAGCATCCTGATTCCAGCATTTTCAAACTCTATATAGATCGGTATTGGGCTTTAGGGGTAAAACTGTCTTATTTTGAATATTACTAAAACATGGATTAAAAATCTTATTTACCCTTCCATTTGCAAATTGTCTTGATAAGATGAGATTGATTTTAAAATCAAACAAGTATGCTTCTTATTATTTTTAACAGTGGATTTCTACCCCTGAACTTATTTTTATTGTTACCTTTCACCGTTTTACGCGAATCTCGACACTTGACTTAAGTGAAGAGACCCGGTTACTAAGTGTTAGGTAAGTGTCTTTGGCATTCCCTTTTCCGTTTGATCCGAATTTTGACACTTGACTTAGGCGAAGAGACTCGGTTACTAAGTCTAGGGTGTCCATTGACCTTTTATTCTTTTTTTTTTTTGCAGAAATATTCAGGGTCATCCACTGTCTCTTAACAATTTAAAGAATTTTGTCTAATTTCTCAATCTTTATCTTCCTATCTTAACAAGGGCAAACTTGGGAGTATTTTCTAATTTCTAAACGGTTTCGACAATATTCAAACAAGACCAATTTTTGACTCCTATCACTTGCTACCAATTTCTACAGAATTCAATATTCTTTTATCAGTTTCCTTAACTTTTTCTATTTGGGAATATCTTTTAATGGAAAATTTTAAAAATTTCAATGAAAATTTAGTTCTCCATCTTTAAAGGCTTAGCTTCACAAATTTTTTTTTTCAATTTTCTCTCTCTTTCCTCACCCCCCCATTTAAATGCCATTGTCCCTAATGACATGACTAGAATGATGCAAAGAAGATTTGGGCCAAAGGGAACAATGAGTAGGGTTCTCCTGAGGGGTTCAAGGTATGCCATGTAGTCTCGAGTCAAGAAAAGAAAAACAAATCCTAAAAGCAAAAACACTAAAAACTATGTTGGGTTGCCTTCCGACTAGCGCTAAGTTTAACGTCTTCAGCCGGACACATTCAAGCACTTTGTCCATCTACACTCTCTGACTCACTTTCTTCTTCCGACAGATAGGCCTCAAACTGGGCTAACCAAGGAGTAACACAGGTCATTTAAAAATTATCCACTATATCTACCTTGAATTCATCTTCCCCTAGGTTTGGATACTTAGAGGCACTAAAAATGTTTAACCGGACTTTCTGCTCCCCTAATGAAATGTCCATTTCTCCCGATTTACAGTTGATATTTGTATCAACCGTTGCTAGAAACGGACATCTTAAGATTATCGGGATGTGGTTCAGTTCCTTGGTTAGGGTCATGTCTGGGATGATGAAATTCACTAGGAAGTGACAACCCTCTACCCTGACAATGATGTCCTCAATAATACTTAAAGGAGTTTTGACTGACCAATCAACGAGCTGCAGAATTACCGGGGTAGGTTCCAACTTGCCGATCCTAAACCTATCATGAATGGACGGAAGCATATTCATATTGACCCCTAGATCTAATAAGGCCCGATCAAAGGTGATTCTAGAGATGACATAGCTTATGAGAGGAGCACTAAGGTCTTTCATTTTTCGGGGAAAGTGGTTTAGGAGAGCTGCACTAACATCTGCCAAGAGCATTATTCTTTGTGGGGCCGATCGTTGCTCCATCATTTGAATACATAGCTCTTTCAAAAACTTGGCATAGGCTGGGATATGTTGGATCGTGTCGAGGAGAGGGAAGTTAATATGGACTTCCTTGCTCTCCTCATTGTGAGTCTCTTTCTTCTTTTACTTCGGCCCGACTATGAGTGCAGTTGGAAAGGGAACTATGGGCTGGTTTACTAAAGGTTCTTCTTCTAAAGTTTCCCTTCATTCTTCTTCTCCCCCCAACTTAGGGTCTTCATGCTCATTTTCTTCTTCACTAACTGTCGGATCCTCTAAAATCTACCCACTCCTTAAGGTTATAATAGCCTTATTATTTTCAAATTGGATGTTTTTAAGAGGTGGTTGAATTTGTGTGGAGGAAAACCCGGTGGCTGATTTCTAGGGTTCGCAACCGGTTGACTCGATAGTTGCCCTACTCCCTTTCTCGCCTTGGCTTCAGCAAGCTGTCCTATTTGGCTTTCTAATCTATCAAGGGACTGCTGCTAATTTAGGATCAACTGTTGAAGTTGCATGAATTGGTCATCTACTGTACGTGCTTGAGGAGGTTGTGCGTAAGTTTGATAAGGTTGGGCCGGTTGGTTCCTAGGATGCATCTGCTGGAATTGGTTTTTCCCTTGTGGCCTCTAAAATTGCTGGGCCATAGAGTTAGATGAATGATGATATTGTTGGGACTGTGTGTAGGTTTGACATGATTGAGCCGGTTGAGTCCCATGGTAATCATTGTACTCCTAGTGAGTTTGGGCTCCAGACCACTGAGAGTGCATATTTGGCAAGGGGTTTTCTTGGACTTGGGACCTATAATTGAAGTTGGGTTGATTTTCCCACCCAAGGTTATATGAACTAGAGAATGGGTTAGCATTGGGTTGGAAAAATCTATGGGCTGCATGTACTTGGTTGACATGATGGGCCGGGCTTGCATAGATGGAACATGATGCATAGAATGACAAGGTTGGGTATGGGCCACTTTGTTGATGACGTGCCAGGACTTCGTCAAGTCTTTGGGCCTTACCATTGATCTTGTCCAGTTGTCGAGACACATGCTTCCAATCAATTTGTGGCTCAGGTTGGAAGTAGTTTCTCATTCCACAAACTCCGGCCATTGAATTCATTTTATTTTAACCCCATTTTTCTTCTTTTTTTTGAAATTTGAAATTTAAATTTTGAATTTTAATTTCAAATTTAGATCTTGAAATTTAAACTCAAATTTGATTTATTTATTATTTATTTATTTTTTTGATATTTTTTGAAATTTGAAATTTAAATTTTTGTTAAAGTTTTATTATTATTTTTTATTTTCTTAATTTTTTATTTTTTGGAAATTTGAAATGTAAATTTTTGAAATTTAAATTCAAATTCAGATTTTGAAATTTAAATTCCTAAATTCTAAATTCAAGTTAGAATTTTTAAAAGTTTTTTCTTCTTTGTCTTTTTCTTTCTTTTTTTTTTATGGCAAACAAAGCAACCACACGACCTAGGGACTGACTTAGGGTTTCCTAAACTAGTGGTTCAACCAATGTGAATCCTTTTAGGTTCACTTGGAATTACACTTCCTTTGGTTAGCCAGGTAAGAGGTGGGAATATGAGAGGCTCCCCTTGCTCTCGCAAAGACCTAATTAAGTAACCACAAAACCCACTTAGGCTTAGCCGTTTAACTTCTTTCCTTAAACACCAACCACCGGTTATGGAAAATAATTTCAAGCTTTCTTAAAATTCAACACACATTTGAACCAAATGTGAGACTTCCCTAAAGGATCTTGCTATCCAAATTTTAAATTAGGGTTAGGGTGAACCGCACGTGAAGGGTGGTGATTTTTGGGCCAAGGAAGGGTGATGAAATCCCCACCTTATCTTATTTAAGTTGGATGCCCTTAAATAGATTAACAAAACAAAAACAATCAAACAAAATGAATGCAACTAATTACAGTGCATGAACAATTATTTCTAAAATGCAATTCAGCAATATAACATAAAATAATAAAGCAAGCTAATTAAGCAAAATGAACAATTAAAATAATAAAAAGAAAACCTAACACATTCACAAATACCAATGATAATTTAGCAATTAAATAAACCTATATGATGCATGCTCTAGAATATCAAACCCTAAATAATGGAATGAAAATGCAAGAGAAATATTCAATTTATATATATATATATATATATATATATATATAAAATTCAAAATTTAAACTTTTGGGAGTTCAAATTCAAATTCAGATTTTGAGATTTAAATTCCTAAAATTTAAATTTGATTTTTTTTTTAATTTTTAACTTTTTTTAATTTTTTTAATTTTCAATTTTTTATTTTAAATTCGAAAATTTAAAATTTAAATTTTGAAATTTGAAATTCAAATTCAAATTCAAATTCAGATTTGAATTAAAATTTAAATTTAAACTCAAATTCAAAAATTTCAACAATTTCCTAATTAAAAATTAATTATTCAATTAAACAATTAAAAGAAAAGAAATTAAATAAAGCAACAAATAATAATTGCAAACAAAAAATAAAACAACAATTAGTTGTGCTAAACAGAATTAAAAACTACCAAAAATAAATTCTAGCAAACTAATTGCTAATCTAAAAATTAAATTGAAGGAAAATGATCACAAAGAAAATTATTCAAGAAATAAATAAAATAAAAGAAAAAAATACAAATCTAAAAAAAATTAAACCGAAAATAAAATAAACAAAAGAAAAAAATATACGGAAATTTTTTTATTTATATGTTTTTTTAATAAAAGAAAAGTACAAATCTAAAAATTAATACGAAAAGAAAAATATGCTGCAAAAATAAATAAAATAAAATAAATGTTTTTTTGTTTTTTATCTGAAATAAAAGAAAAAAATGAATCTAAAATTTAAACCGAAAATAAAATAAAATAAACAAAAGAAAATCATGATGCAAGGAATAAAATTAAATAAAATAAAGAATTTCTTTTGTTTTTTTAATCTGAAATAAAAGAAAAACACAAGCCTAATAAAACAAAAAAAATCCAACAAGAAATTAAAATAAAGAAAAAAATAGATCTAGAAAGAAAAGGGAAGAAAGATAATACTATAAAAATAAATCAAATCTAAAAAAATTAATAAAAAAAATTTGAAAATCACTATTCTACCAGAAAAGGAGTTCGAAAATAAATTTATGAAAATTAAAAATAAAATGGAATGACTACACCTGAAACGCAATCCAATTTCTCTTCTCTTCTCTTCCGTCCCGTAGTCCCGCAACGTTCTAGTACCCCACCTTTCGCTATTCCATTCTGCAGAATCAAAGGAAAACAAGAACTAAACTGAGATAACGGATCAAGTAATAAAACGAAAAAGAAAAAATAATGAAACATATACGGAAAAAGTAAATAAAAAATTTTCTCCGTGCTTCCCTGGCAACGGCGCCAAAAACTTGGTGTGTTCGGAAGCGCGTCGTTAAACACCCCAGAACACCAGTTTAAACATTTATAATTTTTTCCGTTTCTCAAACAACTACTAATGTAGTAAATGGGTGAGAACGGGTTGTATCCACATGGAAGCAAGTGAAAAATTAATATATGCTTAGATCCAGACAAGAGAATACAATCGAGAATTGCAGAAAATAAGAAAATATAATCTATTATTGCTGAAATTAAATGTTTCGAATTTAAACAAGATAATAAATAAAAATCAAAATTTAATAAAGTATGGGAATCAACAAAGGAAATAAAAGAAATAAATAAATAAATGATCTAGAATCCAGATTCGGTGGTGGTTGTTGCAAATCGACCAAACAGCTTGTAAAAACCCCTCCTGACAAGAACCAAGCATCTGCCCTTTCTACAACCCTCGAACCCCTCGAGACACCTTAGCCTTGAATCGAACGAATTCAGATCTGCAAAACAGAGAAATGAACAAGAATTAAATCTAAAAGATTGCAGAAACAAAAATAACAGAAAAGAAAATAAAGAAAAGAAAAGAATGATTTATCAGATCTATTGGCAGTAGTTGCAGATTAGTTGAACAGTTTGTAGGAACCCCTCCTGACAAGATCTGGGCATCCTCCCCTTCTACAACCCTTGAACTCCTTAAGAAACCTTAGACTTGTTAACTGGGTGAATTGACCAACCCCTTCTACAGGGCCCCTGGGACCATTTTTATAGAGAAGGGTGGATGCAACTGGAAATAGGGAGAAAGATGGGGGACGACAGCTGAGATTTAGAAAAGTTAGGGACAGCCTAGGGTTTCTAATGGATGGCTAAGATGGTTTTGGGGTGATTCTATGGCTGAAAATAAAAGGAGAGGGCGCCCAATATTATGTAGGGCTGAGATTTGGGCGCCTAGAAATGGGGGTTGTAGATTATAACATCTAGGGTTGAAGAGTTAAGATTAAAAGAATAGGTGGTGCCGTAGATTGAATGGTTGGAATATAAGATGGAGGCAGTGGTTGAAATTTGGAGGTGAGGGGCTGAATGGTGAGGATTAGCAGAATAGGTGGCGCCCTAGGGTTTAAAAGTTATAAAGGTGAGCCCTAAAATGAGTGGTTGAAATTAAAAGAGGTGGAGGGTAGAGATTAAACACCTAGGGGTGGCTAGGGTTTGCTAAGAGTGAAAAGATTAGGTTAAAAAGGCTCCCTAGGGTTTGCTATG
The DNA here is from genome assembly GCF_000365185.1 of Nelumbo nucifera. The sequence goes on from NW_010729271.1 coordinate 399,174, forward strand.
GAGAGGGGAGTATGGTAATACAATAGGATGGGCGCCAACTGGGTTTAGTAGATAGGAGGCACCCTCCTATTCTCAGTTCTTTACAAAAACATCCTCTCTCTCTGTTGGTATTCACACCAGCTTCCCAAAAACTGCACTTCAGCTTAGAAAACTTTCCAGTTTTCTACATAATTTGCATAGAGACCCTCAGAGGTCACATAATTGAATTTAACTGGGAAAATAGTACACTTTGACTATTTAAGGCCAAAAATACCCCTGAATTGATGCCCTTAAGGTATCAAAATGCAGGGTTATCATAATCCCATCAAGGGATGCTCAAATTTGCTGCAACTATTATTGCAACAAAATCTTGTGACAACATAATAAAACATGGATGCTAATCCGATTGTTCTAAATTTAAATTACCTTGGATAGATTATTTGGAACCAATATCTTTTCCTCTAAAAACAGTGCCACGCCATGTCAAATTTGCTTTTTGAATAAACTTTCATGGTAAAAAGTGAAAACGGGGAAAGATGTGGTATGAGAAAATGTACTTGATGAGGGGTAATTTGGCCCAACTTATCATCTCTCGGACACGTGGAAGTAACCTACTGATTGGATGACAACTTGGCATCTCATGCCACCTCAGCGAGCTAAGTCAGCTCGGGTACCTCGGGCACCTCGGCCAAGACCAAGGTTCGAGTAGCTCGTGAAGGCCCGACCTGCCGAGGTGACACGTAGCCAACTTCTAGAAGTTAGCTAGCTGTCTCCGACCTCTTCGGGATCACGTCGTACATCCGCAAGCCTTATCCTCATCATGCTTGGATTGGACAGACTCGATAAACCTTATTAGCTCACATGAAGTCCACCTCCTGGAGTGGAACAAATTCCTAATAGTACGGGCTGTGGATCTCGGAGGCGTTTTGTAAGGCATACGACAACTCACCTATATAAGGTTACCAACACCGACACTATAAGGTACGCACGATTTATTGCTCACTAGCCTACTTGTAATTAAGCATTTAGCTCGCATACCAGATTACTAACTTAAGCATCAGAGTGCCCACACTGGGAAAGCTACCACGGGTTCTCTGAGCATTGTTTTCCTTGCAATTCGACTAGTCAACAAAGCAACCGATGTCTGAGCTGCCCTCCAACTAAGAGCATCCAAATCACGCACCATCAATTGGCGCCGTCTATGGGATCCGTACATAAAAGATAAGTTCCTACTTTCTTTTACTTTCAGCGAAATTTTGACGGCTTCCTCAAGCACCAGAAAGAATGTTGAGATGCCCGCCACCAGGGGGCAAGATCAGCCAGCTATCAACCCAGAGGTCCCCTCAGTGACCATCGAGCAGATGACAGTGCCTGATGAGAATAAAAATTATCATATTTTTATCCCTCAATATTCAGTCTTTTATACTTAATTAGTACCCAATTGGACTCACTATTCTTCTATTTCGATTTACGGCACGGAAGAAGGCGTTATGGGAAAAATAAGGCTAATTGGGTAATTTTACACAGTTTCGGCACCACGAGATAATTTTGGCATAACTCTCCCATCCGGACTCTGATTGAGATGATTCAAGATGCATTGGAAATACAAGGAAAAACTCTACAACTTTTATGTTTTGAGTTTTGATAGATTCAGATTGAATCGAGGTCAAAATCGGGCCCGAATTCTAAGCAAATTCGTAGAGAAGCCCAGTTCGCAGTTGAAGCCCATTTTGCAGTTGATGCCCAGTTCGCAGAGAAGCCTTGCAGTGGCCCAATTTGTTAAGGAAGCCCAATACGAATGCAAGAATAAGAAACATCAAAGAGACCTATCAGATTCAATTTTCTGTTGTACTTTTAAAAAGATAAAAGAGATTAGGATTACCAGTTAAGAGATAGGAGTAGATTAGATCTAATCTAACCATTATCTATTAGAGAACTGATCCCCCAATGCAGAAAGAACTCCTTAGAGGAGAAGGAGACAACTCCCTCCTAATTCTATATAAAGGGGGGGGGGGGACTAGCACCTAGGGCCATCATCAAATCCTCCAAGAGAGCTTTAGCCCTTAGAGAAAGACATCAACAACCAAGGAGGAAGAAGCAGAGTTCGCCCCCTCTCATCTGGAAGCTGCGATTTCATCATGGAGTGTCTGTAAGTTTTTATTTTTGATTGAAGGGTTAGGGAATCTTTGATTCTTTAAACATTGTGAGATCTAATTGATTCTTATGTCAGTTCATTGTTTATGGGTATTCATATGTTTTCTGCGATTAATTGTGAGGATTATTTTTATTGATTAAGCAAGAAGGGCCCTTTGTTCATTCAATGAAAATAATCTATGGCTGATTGAACCTCCAGTTTCGTATATGATTGGTAGGTTCAATCATGGTGGCAACTAATAGAAATTGACTGCAAAAAATTTTTTTATCTATGTTAGGAAAATGTATGATCTGGTTTAAACGGTCCGATCTTGTGAGATCGCTGACCAGAATTGGGTCTCTCCCCTCTTAATGCTATTAATAGATTAAATCCTAAGAGCTTGTTTAGGATTGTCTATTAATAAGAGAAGCAATCAAAGAGCTTGTTTTGGTTGTCGAATAATACGAGTTGAGGTTGACCGTTAGAGCTTGTTAATGGCTATAACCAATTTATTCATAAACATATGAATCTATCTTTGCATCGAGGATCAATGATAAGAATCAAAGCTGAACTTGTCCCTTCAACCGGAAGCTATCTCCCATCGATTTAATCTTTTGCTTTCTGTTATTTTCTATTATTTCCTTGTTTTCCTTAGCTTTACAACCCCCTTACTTCGTTTACTTGGAAATAAATCCACCCAATCCTTGTGGAGACGTCCTTGCTCATCACTATCTACAAATTATTCGAGCAAGACTATTTATCTTTGGTTGGATTTGACACCCACCAAATTTTGGCTCCGTTGCCGGGGATTGGTGTCCTAAGTAGATTTATTTCCTTTTGCTTGGTTTATGCCTCATTTTTCTCGTGTAGGTGAACTCCACTACGATCACGAGATCGAAAACATAGTTTGCCGCTTGAGGAAAGAAGCCAAGCAACGTCGCAACCAATCAGCATCACTCCCAACTCCCAGAGTGAAGTCAGCTGCAGAGATTGTTGAGCCATCTAACCATCTTGAAGAAGAAGTCATGGCCAACAACGAAGGGAGAACTCTAAGAGAGCTAGCTGCACCGGGTCTGCACCAACAACCTCTTTGCATCGAATATGCAGATCTAGCGGTACCTTTCGAACTCAAATCTGGTCTTATACACTTACTTCCTACTTTTTGTGGACTTTCAGGTGAAGATCCCCACAAACACTTAACAGAATTCCATGTAGTATGCTTAAGCATGAAACCTCAAGGTATTACCGAGGAACAAATCAAGCTGCGTGCCTTTCCTTTCTCATTAGATGATAAAGCTAAGGATTGGCTTTACTACTTACCCTCCAGTTCTATCACCACATGGAACGATGTGAAAAGGCAATTTCTTGGAAAGTTCTTCCCTGCCTCCCGAACTGCTAACATCAAAAAGGAGATCTGTGGTATAAGACAATTCAGTGGGGAAACTCTCTACGAATACTGGGAGAGATTTAAGCAACTCTGTGCCAGTTGTCCGGAACATCAGATTCCAGACCAGCTCCTTATCCAATATTTCTATGAAGGGTTATTGTCGATGGATAGGAGTATGATTGATGCAGCAAGCGGAGGTGTGTTGGTGGACAAAACTCTTACCCAAGCAGGAGAATTGATCTCGAATATGGCGGCCAACTCTCAACAGTTCAGCTATAGGTTCTACCCTCCAGCAAACCATGCTAATAAGGTAAACATCTCTCCCCTAGAACAACAAATTGCAAGTCTGACCTCTCTTGTCCGTCAAATGATTGTAGGTAATATTGAAATGGTGAAGGCTTGCGGGATTTGTTCAACTACGGGACATCCAACCAACATGTGCCCTACACTTCAAGATGAACCCTATGAACAAGCCAATACTGTTGGAGGCTTCTCACAAAAGAGATACGTTCCCTACTCAAATACCTACAGTGCAGGATGGAGGGATCATCCTAACCTTAGCTACGGAGCCAAGCCCTTCGACTTCCAACAACAATATCAGTCTAGACCACCGGCTCCACAATATTCATCGTCTAACCCAGGTATGTCTCTAGATGAAATTGTTAAAGAACTTGCAACTAACACTCAACAATTTCAACAAGAGACAAGGACAAACATCCAAAACTTGGAGAATCAGGTCAGCCAATTGGCAACTGCTATGAGTCGAATGGAATCTCAAGTATCAGGAAGGCTACCCTCCCAAACCATGGTCAACCCAAAGCAGAATGTTAGTGCCATCACCTTGAGAAGCGGAAATGAGCTGAATAGACCTAGCAAGGAAGTGCTTAAGAATACAACTGAAGAGGAAATAGAAAAGGAAGCACTGCCACCCCAAACTCAAGATCCAGGCGGTAAAAAGCCCTAAGCCATAGTGATCCCTCCACCTTTTCCTAGTCGATTTGCAAAATCCAAGAAGGAGGAGCAAGACAAGGATATTCTTGAGACATTCCGCAAGTTGAGGTAAATATTCCCCTCCTTGATGCAATGAAGCAAGTACCCCGCTATGCTAAATTCCTCAAGGAGTTGTGCACCACTAAAAAGAAGCTGAAAGGTGATGAAAAAGTCCACATAGGGGAAAATGTTTCAGCAATCCTCCAAAAGGAATTACCTCCTAAATGCAAGGATCCAACACAAGAAGCTTTTGATCTTGATGGGAAGGATGTATTTGAAATCTCCATTAGTATGCATCCTGAGAAAGAGGAGTTAACTTGGAGTTCTAAATTGCAAGAAACTGTTGCATTATTGAATGGTTCTCCAGAGTTACAACAGTCAGGTAATGCTCCTTATATTACGTTGCCGATTCCTGACAAGAAACCTGTACCCTCTGTTTTGCAGGCCCCTATTCCAGATTTGAACCCACCCATGATAGATGAAAGGAGAAGACATCAAAAGTTGTAACTACGAGACCTGGAGGATCCGGTTTATGATTAAAAACAGGGAAGTTTGTTTCTCCTTTTCTTTCTTGTTTTTTTGCATTTATAGTTAAGTTATTTCCACCTTTTTTTTTACCTTACATTGAAGACAATACGTAGACTAAGTGTGTGTGTGTGGGGGGGGGGAGAGTATAGGATTTTATTTAAGTTCAAATATATATATATATATATATATATATATATATATATATATATATACATCAAATCCTCAACTCTTTTGAAATCAATTGAAACAATATTTTGGGAAAATTCTTGTGGACCTAGTAATGAGGTACAATTAAGGAGTACACGACCTTTCTGAAGCCATTCCCTTTTAAGCTAGTCCAAAATTCAGGTTTAAGTAAACAAGGCAAATATTTTACCATTGCTACAATTGGTAGGATGGAGCATAAAATGCCCCTACCAGGCAAGTCATCTGATAGTAGGACGGAGCATAAAATGCACCTACTAGCTAGCAATTCAAACAGTAGGATGGAGCATAAAATGCACCTACTGACTAAGTAATCCAAAAGTGAGATGGAGCATAAAATGCACTCACTTTTTTAGAGGAGAGAAAAAGAAAATAAAAAGAGAGAGAAGATAAAAAGGTTTTCCCTGATTTACTACCTGTTTGCAGTAGCAAAAATTGGATTGACTGATGAATGAGTCGTGTAAGACTTGGTTGTGTTGATTTAACGGTTTTCAATAGTTAACCTAGAATATTTGTGGAGAAAGATGAAGGAGAGTTGAGTTTAAAAATCGGTAGGATAGTTAGTTTGTTCTTATTCTATTTTTGCTTGAATTTTGTCTTGCCTGAGGACGGGCAAGGTTTAAGTGTGGGGGGATTTGATGAGAATAAAAATTATCATATTTTTATCCCTCAATATTCAGTCTTTTATACTTAATTAGTACTCAATTGGACGATTTAGGGCACGAAAGAAGGCGTTATGGGAAAAACAAGGCTAATCGGGTAATTTTACACAGTTTCGGCACTATGAGATAATTTCGGCATAACTCTCTCATCCGGACTCCGATTGAGAAGATTAAAGATGAATTGGAAAGATAAGGAAAAACTCTACAACTTTAATGTTTTGAGCTTTGATAGATTCGGACTGAATCGAGGCCAAAATCGGACCCGAAGTCTAAGAAAATTCATAGAGAAGCCCAGTTCGCAGCTGAAGCCCATTTCGCAGAGAAGCCTTGCAGCAGCCCAATTCGTTAAGGAAGCCCAATACGAATGCAAGAATAAGAAACATCAAAGAGTCCTATCAGATTCAATTTTCTATTGTATTTTTAGAAAGATAAAAGAGATTAGGATTACTAGTTAAGAGATAGGAGTAGATTAGATCTAATCTAAGCATTATCTATTAGAGAACTGATCTCCCAATGCAGAAAGAACTCCTTAGAGGAGAAGGAGACAACTCCCTCATAATTCTATATAAAGGGGGGGG
>NW_010729271.1:405865-440492 GCF_000365185.1 Nelumbo nucifera
AGATCTAATTGATTCTTATGTCAGTTCATTGTTTATGGGTATTCATATGTTTTCTGCAATTAATTGTGAGGATTATTTTTATTGATTAAGCAAGAAGGGCCCCTTGCTCATTCAATGAAAATAATCTATGGCCGATTGAACCTCCAGTTTCGTATATGATTAGTAGGTTCAATCATGGTGGCAACTAACAAAAATTGATTGCAAAAAAGTTTTCGATCTATGTTAGGAAAATGTATGATCTGGTTTAAACAGTCTGAGCTTGTGAGATCGCTGACCAGAATTGGGTCTCTCCCCTCTTAATGCTATTAATAGATTAAATCCTAAGAGTTTGTTTAGGACTGTCTATTAATAAGAGAATCAATCAAAGAGCTTGTTTTGATTGTCGAATAATACGAGTAGAGGCTGGCCGTTAGAGCTTGTTAATGGCTATAACCAATTTATTCGTAAACATATGAGTCTATCTTTGCATCGATGATCAATGATAAGAATCAAAGTTGAACTTGTCCTTTCAACCGGAAGTTATCTCCCATCGATTTAATCTTTTGCTTTCTATTATTTTCTGTTATTTTCTTGTTTTCCTTAGCTTTACAGCCCCCTTACTTCGTTTACTTGGAAATAAATCCACCCAATCCCTGTGGAGACGACCTTGCTCATCACTATCTACAAATTATTCGAGCAAGACTATTTATCTTTGGTTGGATTCGACACCCACCAGTGCCCCTCACTCTCCCAGGGGTATCAGCAGCACAACTTCCACCCTTTCCTCTCCAGCAAGTCAATGCACCCATGCTTCATGTGTGCATTGCTCTCCCAGTGGTAGAGCCCTCCATGATTCCCGCCGGGATAGAAGCACGATAGTTCTGTGAGCTTGTGCAGAGTGTTTGAATCATGAACCTGCAGTTACAGTCTTGGGAGCAGAGGTTTGGTGCCTACATGCCACTGAAGCCCCTGCAATATCAGCAGTATCAGTACTAATACCCGTTCCCTCCTCTCCATTAGCAGAACCAGAACCAGCAGAACAGACGCCAATCACCTCCCCGAGGGTCGAACCATCTCGGGTCCCAACCCCACTTTGGGGCCTGACTCAACCTCAAGATCTAGCACCAATCTGGTATCCGTCACCACCCAGACACCTCGTTGTTGACCTGTGGAACCAGCTACAGCACAGTAATCAGAGCGATCAACAATAACGATCGTAGAATGACCAGCGCTGTCATGACCAGCACTACCAGCATAACTAGCAACACCATCGACAAGATGATAGACAACATAGCAACCAGTAGCTCGGGGTAAGGGGTGAGGATCCAGCTTAGGATGCCTCCTATCACCTTGGTAACCAGAACCCAGTCCTTGCTCGTGAGAACATCGGTAATTAGGACCAGCCCCCACTCCATGACCATGTCAGAGATCGGGAGAATACCAAGGCTAAGACTCTGGCCAACACAGAAGTAAATAGCACCAACGAGGTGGCCAAGACCCGATGCCACCGACGTGCTCACCGCACCTCAAGAAGAAGAAGTGTTGTCCCAAAGGCCAAAGTAGAGAAGAGAAGGGTAGAAGTGATCTCGGTAGCAGCACAGCCCGCCTTCCCCCTTAGCACCTGAGATCCTCTCGGCCCCACGGCCGAAGAACTTTAAGACACCCACCCTGGAGACTTACAATGGAAGCATCGATCCAAACGACCATATTGACAGCTTCTAGTCCCTGATGTTACTCGTGGGGCAGATGAAGCTAGTCTCTGTATGGCCTTTTATATGACCTTTAGAGAAACTACAAGATGGTGGTACCGAGGTCTACCCCTTATCTCGATAAAAAGTTGGAAGCAGTTTGTGGATCTTTTCACAACACATTTTGTCACAAGTAAGAAGTGCCCGAAGTCTGTGACTAGCCTTTTGAACATGGTCCAATGGGAGAACAAGTCCTTAAGGGACTATATTAAAAGGTTCAAGTCAGAAAGACTACAGGTACCGAATCTTGACCGTGCTGTGTAGCTCACTACAACCAAAAGGGAGTCTGCCACCTAGATTTTAATTGGCAGATCGAGTTGAACCCACCTAGTTCCATGGAGGTGTTCCTCGATGACGCAGATAAGTTCATCAAGGTGGAAGAGGCTCTCGGGTCCCGGTTAGAGCTACACTAGGCCAGGAAAAGGAAGAGAACAAAAGGAAGAACCAAGCAACAACAAACATCAACGGCAAAAGAGCAAGTTGCCAAAGAGAAGTAGGTCACCGCGCAGTAGGTGAAGCAGGTCGCCAAGAAAGAGCCGATCACCACATCGGAGTTCTAGATCAGGTCGGCGATCTAGAACTCCCCTAGTCCAGAGAACGAATTACTTTGCCCTGAATGCAAAGTGGGGCAAGATTCTTATGCAAATCAAGGAGGGCAGCTATGTCAAATGGCCCCCTAGGATGAGAGGAGATCCTGTAAACCGTAACCCGAACTGGTATTGTCATTTCCATCAGGATATTGGGCATGACATGGAGAATTTCCGCAACTTGAAAGACGAGATCGAGAAGCTGATCCACCGCGGCTATGTCAGAAATTTCATAAAGTATGATGATAGAGACAAAGATCACCGACATGTTAAGCACCAAAGAGATGCACCAGAGCTGAGCAGGCATAATGACAGAGAGCAGCCACACCCGGATGCCCCAGCACCAGAGAGGCCGATCCGTGGGGTGATCAATATGATTACAGGCGGATCCATCGTAGTGGGTTGTAGCATGACAATAAGTAAAACAACAGTTCAAGAGATAGAGCGTGAGGACAAGAACCCACCAAAGCACCCTCGAGTGGAGGAAGTGATTTACTTCATCGAGGATGACACTCACGGGATCCAGTATCTGCATGATGACACCTTCGTTGTCAAGATGGTAATCAATGACTTCGAGGTAAAGCGGATTCTAGTTGATTCGGGAAGCTCTACGGATATTCTTTTTCTAGAGGCATTTGAGAAGATGGTGCTGAGTCGGAAGGACCTCCAACCAGTGGGCATGACTTTGGTCAGTTTCAGCAGAGACGTAGTGAAGCCCTTTGGCAAGATCAAAGTGTTGGTGGCAGCAGGAGCGGAGCCCAACGCTATCCAATTGGAGCACACCTTCCTCGTTGTCTCTACCCCGTCCCCTTACAACACTATTTTAGGTCGGCCCATCTTGCATGCACTTCGTGCGGTGGTGTTGACCTACTATCTCTCGATGAAATTCCTTACAAGTTGCAGAGTGGGGGTAGTATGGGGCGACCAACTAGAATCTCGAAAGTGCTATGTAGTAGCATTGAATGGAAAAGTGAAGTTGGCGGATGACATCAAGATGGAGCCACCCCCCGACCACACCAATGAGTGAGCTGCACCGATGGAGGATGCGGTCCAGGTTCCAGTCTCAGATATTGAGCCCATGAAGACTTTCCAGATCAGCGTTCATCTAAAAGAACCACTTAGGTCGCAACTGGTAAGCTTTTTATTAAATAATCTAAATGTTTTTGCATGGTCAGCATCAGAGATGCCCAACATTGACCCTAGCATAATTACTCATAAACTTAATGTGGACCCTTTAGTCAGGCCAGTCAAACAAAGGAAGAGAATCCTTGCCCTAGAAAGGTGGAGGGTAATAGATGAGGAGGTCGGGAAGTTCCTCATAGTAGACTTTGTTAAGGAGGCATAGTACCCGAGTTGGGTAGCAAATCCAATCCTCGTGTAGAAGGCCAATGGCAAGTGGCGCATGTGTATCGACTACACCAACCTCAACAGAGTCTGCCTAGAGGACAACTCCCCCTTCCCATAATAGATCGCTTGGTAGACGTGACCTTGGGGCATGAGTTGCTGAGCTTCATGGATGCATACTCCGAGTATAATCAAATCCTGATGGACTAGCCGATCAGGAGAAGACCGCATTTGTAACAAAGTTAGGGTTGTACTGTTATAAAGTCATGCCTTTGGACTGAAAAATGCTGGAGCAACCTTCTATTGACTTGTAAATAAAATTTTTGAACCACTTATTGGAAATAAAGTAGAACATTATGTTGATGACATGGTTGTGAAGACCCAATTTTCATCTTCTTTAATCGATGATTTGAATTGTGTTTTTAAAATTCTAAGAAAATTTAACATGAAGTTCAACCCGAACAAGTGTGTCTTTGGGGTCACATTAGGCAAGTTCCTTGGGTACATAATGAACTGACATGGCATCGAGGCCAACCCGGATAAAATACAGGCTATCTTAGATATGAGACTGCCCCAAACAATAAAAGAAGTGCAAAGGTTAACTGGCCGAGTTGCTGCCCTGAACTGATTTATGTCTAAATCGGTTGGTCGGTCTTTACCTATTTTTAAGGCCATTAAAAAGAATGAGGACATTGAATGGTCTGAAGAGTGTTAGCTCGCGTTTGATGAGCTCAAAAGGTACCTAAGTACCTCGTCGGTGTTAACCCGACCTGAACTTGGAGATGAGCTAAGGTTATACCTCTCGGTGAGCGACAAGGTAGTCAGCTCGATATTAATAAGAGAAGTAGGCCAGGTCCAAACGCCCGTCTACTATATTTGTAAGGTTTTGCAAGAAGCTGAGACTAGGTATCTCAACATCGAAAAGTTGGCCCTCGCTCTAGTCATCACAGCTTGAAAACTACGGCCTTACTTCCAAGCCCACACCATCGTTGTCCTAACTGATAGACCATTGAAGCATGTCTTACAAAAGCTTGAGGTATCACGAAGATTGACAAAGTGGGCCATCGAGCTGAATGAATACGACATCCAGTTTGATCCGCGCACAACCATTAGAGCTCAATTCTTGGTAGATTTCATTGCCAAATGCATGTTCAACACGCTGATCCCTGAGGCGGCTAAGCTAACCAGCATGACACCCATTTTGTCTAGGGAGAACATCCCAGTCTGGGATGAAGAGCCCTCGATCCTCCACGTGGATGGCTCATCTAATCAGCGAGGAAGTGGAGCTGGACTCATTTTTACTAGCTAAGCAAGGTGAAGCTGGAGTACGCACTCTGGTTCAGATTTGTAGCATTGAACAATGAAGCAGAGTATGAGGCATTGATAGTCAGGCTGAGGTCGATGCAGCACATCGTGGTATTCAATGACTCTCAGTTGGTCGTGAACTAAGTGAATGGCGAGTATGAGGCTCGGGAACCTGCCAAGATGGCCTACCTAGCTAAAGTGAGAGAACTCCTACCTGGCTTCCACTCTTGGTTTATCTGGCAAATACTGAGATCGGAGAATGTAGAGGTCGACACACTATCAAGGTTGGCCAACACCAATGACATTACTATGAGAACAGTGTACATCGAAGACCTACCTCGGCCTAGCATTCTTAGGGTGATAGAAGAGGTCATTCCCGTGTTGCAAGAAGAACCGAGCTGGATTGACCCACTTGTCGACTATTGTCTCTATGGGACCCTACCAGCAGAGCGTAATGAAGCTTGGAGGGTAGAGCATTAGTTAGCCCGTTATGTTCTCATTGATGGGAGGCTTTATAGGAGATCCTTTACGCTCCCCAACTTGCGTTGCTTGCAACCCTTAGAGGCGAGCCAAGTGCTACATGAAATCCATGAAGGTTTATGTGGAGGACACTTGGGGGTAGGGCGCTCTCCCAAAAAGCACTAAGGCAAGAATACTACTGGCCTACTATGAAAGTGCACTTGAGCTCATCCGGAAGTGTGATAATTGCCAAAGGCATGCCAACATACTTCACTAGTCCACTGCCGACTTGAAGTATCTGACCAACCCGTGGCCTTTCACCCAATGGGGGATAGACATCCTCAGGTCATTCCCACCTGCAACCGGTTAGAGAAGATTCCTGGTCATGGCGGTTGACTACTTTACAAAGTGGATGGAGGCCGAGCCATTGGTGACCATCACAACTCAGGATGTACAAAACTTCTTCTGGAGGAACATAGTGTGCAGATTCAGACTCCCAAAGGTGCTGATCTCTAACAATGGGAACTAGTTTAAAGACATAAACTTCCAGAATTGGTGCGCCAAGATGGGGATCCAGCAAAACCTAACATCGGTGGCACATTCACAAGCAAATGGTCAGGCCGAGGTGACGAACAAGGCGATTCTCCGTGGACTAAAAGCTCGGCTAGCGTGAGCTAAGGGTTTGTGGGTTGATGAATTGCCTAGTGTCCTATGGGCCTATCGGACTACATCAAGACTGCAATAGGTGAGATCTCATTTAATTTGACATACGGTACTGAGGCCGTCATTCCAGCTGAGATCGAAGTATTGACCTTGTGGCTTGAGGTGTACGACGAGGAGGCCAATGAACATGAGCTATGGACCAACCTCGATCTGATCGAAGAAGTACGTGACCTGACTTACATCCGGACTATGGCTTACCAACAACGAGTAGCTTGGTATTACAATGCCCGATTCAAGCGACGCCAATTTCGACAACCTGAAGAAGTACTACTTATTAGCTCTGGAGTCAAGCATCCGCAATATCAAAGAATTTTTCTAAGTTCAAATGGCCACCCACTTAGGCGAATTGGTCAGGCCACATGTCAGCTAAGTCACTAACTAGAGAGTGAACCGCAAGTCACTTTAAAGCCCAAGGGCCATGGTGCCAAGCTGATAATGACCTTGGTACCAAAGTTGAATAAACCCAATCACTTTCAGAGCATATGGTTAACATGGGTAAACTTTATTTATGCCTCACTGGTGTATAGGCAGTTTGGGTCATATACCCTACTATGCCTCTTCACCTCAGTTTATAGTTAATTCGGTTCATCCCTTAGCATGCCTAGCCATTTTAGAAGCTAGGAACCACGGGGAAACCTACACTTAGAAAATTTTTATAAAACATTGTTGTATGCGAGGTGATAAAAAGAAGAGTTGCATTTCATTACTTAAAAAAGTTTGATTTGTAAATTCAAAAAAAAAAAAAAACAAAGACAAAAATCTACTAGGTCGAGCTCAGAGGCTCGATACATGTTTGTAAAGGGGGGGTCCAAGAAAAGAGGCGAAGATCAGTCATCACGGGGCTCCTCGTCCCCACCTTCAGTGATCTCAGAATTAACCTTTGCTTCCTCAGTCTCCATGACATCCTCGATAGTGGATACCTCCTCAGTCTCTATGGCCTCCTCGGTAGTGGCACCCGAGTTGCTCTTCTCCACAGCTCCCTCGTTGATGCCGTCATCACTTTCTTCCTCGGAGTTTGGGTCTTTATCAACTTCGAGCGCCATCTCCCTAGTGACTCCGACGGTGGTGATGCCTCCGAGGTCGAGGTCGGAGAATGAACGCCTGGCTAACCAGCAACATAGCTTGAAGCCCTTCCGGAAGGCTACTGTAGTGAGGTCTTGCTTAAGCTGATTAAACTCTGGAGAGTCCTTGTAAGTCTTGACAACAAGGACCTCGACGTTCTTGATCCCCTGAGTTGGGGCAACTTCATGATGAGTGGAATCTTTCCTTGCCTCCTTGGCCTCTTTCATCAGTGTCTCAATGCGCTCTCTCTTCGCCACCACCTCGGCCTCCAACTTTCTGATGACGTCGATAGCCTTCACCAGCTTAGTCCGGCACTTTGCAGCTGCCGACTCGATAGCTTGTGCCTTCGCTTCGGCGACTTGCATCATGGTAGCATACTGCTCGAACTACTTCAGTAGAGAGTGAATCATGGAGTTCATCTACAAGAAGAGCAAAAGTTGTTAAGTACGAAAGGGGAAACAAACAAAAGCACAGTATTGAGGTAGGAGACATACCACCATGAACTGAAGTGAAGAAAAATGACTTACCTAAGAAAGGAGAACGACCTCGGAGACAAAAGAAAAATGGCCAACCTAAAAGATAGCGCACGACCTCTAGAATGCAAAAATTTGAATTGATACAAAATGAATGGGACCCCATGGCCCCTATTTATAGCAACTGTAGTCGATCACGGACGGCTTAGATCAATTTGATTTGACGGCTCCCATGAGACTGGTTGCACGAATTTCAAGGTCAAAATTGGTTGAGCGCACATTTTGACATCTATGGAATTTTTAATCCGAGTGATGTACGTGCGTCCCCGATACATGATCAAACTCTATTATTACTGAAATTAAATGTTTAAAATTTAAACAAGACAATAAATAAAAATCAGAATTTAATATAGTATGGAAATCAACAAAGGAAATAAAAGAAATAAATTAAAAAAATGACCCAAAATCCGAATCTGGTAGCGGTAGCTGCAGATTGGCCAAACAGCTTGCAGAAACCCCTCCTAACAAGATTTGGGTGTCTATTCTTTTTACAACCCTCGAAACCCTCGAGACACCTTATCCTTGAACCGAACGAATATAGATATGCAAAACAGAGAAAAACACAAGAATTAAATATAAAAGAGTGCAGAAATAAAAATAACAGAAAAGAAAATAAAGAAAAGAAAAGAATGGTTGATTAGATCTAGTGGCGGTAGTTGCAGAATGGTTGAACACCTTGCAGGAACCCCTCTTGACAAGATCTGGGCATCCTCTCCTTCTACAACCCTTGAACTCCTCAAGAAACCTTAGCCTTGTTAACTTGGTGAATTGACCAACCCATTCTACAGGGCCCCTGGGACCCTTTTTATAGAGAATGGTGGACACAACTGGAAATAGGGAGAAAGATGGGGGTAGTAGCTGGGATTTAGCAAAGTTAGGGACACCCTAGGGTTTCTAATGGATGGTTAAGATGGTTTTGGGGTGATCCTACGGCTGAAAATAAAAGGGGAGGGCACCCAATATTATGTAGGGCTGAGATTTGGGCACCCTAAATGGAGGGTGAGGGTGTAGATTAGAACATCTAGGGTTGAAGGGTTAAGATTAAAAGAATAGGTGGTGCCCTAGATTGAATGGTTGGGATATAACATGGAGGAAGTGGCTGAGATTTGGAGGTGAGGGTCTGAATGGTGAGGATTAGGAGAATAGGTGGCGCCCTAGGGTTTAAAAGCTATAAAGGAGAGCCCTAAAATGAGTGGTTGAGATTAAAAGAGGTGGAGGGTGGAGATTAAACACCTAGGGGCGGTTAGGGTTTGCTAAGAGTGAAAAGATTAGGTTAAAAAGGCTCCCTAGGGTTTTCTAAGGAGAGGGGAGCATGGTAATACAATAGGATGGGTGCCAATTGGGTTTAGCAGATAGGATGTGCCCTCCTGTTCTCAGTTCTTTACAAAAACACCCACTCTCAGCTGGTGTTCACACCAGCTTCCCAAAAACTGTATTTCAACCTAGAAAAACTTCATAATTATCTACATAATTTGCACAAAGACCCTCATATGTCACATAATTGATTTTAACTAGGAAAATGGTACACTTTGACTATTCTAAGGCCAAAAATACCCTTGAATTGATGCCTTTAAGGCATCAAAATGCAGGGTTATCACACCCCCCAACTTAAACATTGCTAGTCTCTTAGCAATGCAACCTTAAAATTACACTGAGTATATAGATCTTTCCCATTTCAAGGTCATGCCTAACAGAATTAATCAAGCATCCTGTTTCCAACATTTTCAAACTCTGTATAGATCGGTATTGGGCTTTAGGGGTAAAATTGTCTTATTTTGAATATTATCGAAACATGGGTTAAAATCTTATTTACCCTTCCATTTGCAGACTGTCTTGATAAAATGAGATTGATTTAAAATTAGACAGGTATCTTTTTGTCATTTTTGATAGCGGATTTCTACCCCTGAATTTGTTATGCATACTTATTTTTATTGCTACATTTCACCGTTTTACGCGAATCTCGACACTTGCCATAGGTGAAGAGACATGGTTACTAAGTATTAGGTAAGTGCCTTTGGCATTCCTTTTTCCATTTGACGCGAATCTCAACACTTGACTTAGGTAAAGAGACCCGGTTACTAAGTCTAGGGTGTCCATTGACATTTTATTCCTTTTTTTTAGAAATATTCAAGGTAGTCCACTGTCTCTTAATAATTTAAAGAATTTTGTCTAATTTCTCAATCTTTCTCTTCCTATCTTGATAGGGGCAAACTTGGGAGTATTTTCTAATTTCTAAACAGTTTCAACAATATTCAAACAAGACCAAATTTTGACTCCTATCACTTGCTACCAATTTTTACAGAATTCAATATTCTTTTATCAGTTTCCTTAACTTTTTCTATTTGGGAAATTCTTTTAATGGAAAATTTTAAAAATTTCAGTAAAATTTTAATTCTCCATCTTTAAAGGCTTAGCTTCACAATTTTTTTTTCAATTTTCTCTCTCTTTCCTCACCCCCAACTTAAATGCCATTGTCCCCAATGGCTTGAATAGAATGATGCAAATGGGACTTGGGCCAAGGGAACAATCAATAGGGTTTTCCTGAGGAGTTCAAGGTATGCCACTTGGTCTTGAATCAAGAACAAAAAAAGCTCTAATCCTAAAAGCAAAAACATTAAAAACTATGTTGGGTTGCCTTCCAACTAGCGCTAAGTTTAACATCTTCAATTGAATACATTCAAGCATTTTTTCCATCTATACTCTCTGACTCACTTTCATCTTCTGATAGACAGGGCTGAAACTGGGCTAACCAAGGGGTAAACTGGTCATTTAAAAAGTTATCCACTATATCTATCTTGAACTCATCTTCCCCTAGGTTTGGATACTTAGGGGCACTACAAATGTTTAATTGGGCTTTCTGGTTCCCTAATGAAATGTTCATTTCTCCCGATTTAACGTTGATGTTTGTATTGACCGTTGCTAGAAATGGACATCTTAAGATTATTGAGATATGGTTCAACTCCTCGATTGGGGTCACGTGTAGGATGAAATCCAATGGGAAGTGACAACCCTCTACCTTGACCATGACATCCTCAATAACACTTCGAGGAGTGTTGATTGACCAATCAGCGAGTTACAGAATTATCAAGGTTGATTTTAACTCGCCGATCCTAAACCTATCATAAATGGATGGAAGCGGAGTTATAGTGGCCCTAAAATCCACTAGTGCCCGATCAAAGGTGATTCCAATGATGACACAACTTATGAGAGGAGCACTAAGGTCTTTAATATTATGGGGGAGTTGATTTAGGAGAGCTGCACTAACATCTGTCGAGAGCATCAATTTTTGTGGAGCCGATTGTGGCTCCATCATTTGAGTACACAACTCTTTCAAGAACTTGGCATAGGCTGGGACATGTTGGATCGCATTGAGAGGAGGGATGTTAATATGGGCTTGCCGGCTCTCCTCGTTGTGAGTTTCTTTGTTCTTTAGTATTAGCCCAACTATAAGTGCAGTTGGGAAGGGAACTACGGGTTGGTTTACTATAGGCTCTTCTTCTAAAGTTTCCTTTCCTTCTCATCTCCCCCTAACTTGGGGTCTTCCTGCTCCTTTTCATTAACTCTCTTTTTCTCACACGGGTCCTCTAAAATCCTCCCACCCCTTAAGGTTTTGATGGCCTTGGTATTTTCACACTGGTGGTTCTTAGGAGGTTGCTGAATTTTTTGTGGAGGAAAACCTGGTGGCTGATTTCTAGGAGTTGCAACCGGTTGACTTGGTATTTTCCCTACTTCTCTCCTTGCCTTGGGTTCAGCTAGCTGTCCTATTTGGCTCTCTAATCTATCAATGGACTGTTGCTGATTTAGGACCATCTGCTAAAGCTGTATGAATTGGTCATCTACTGTACGTGCTTGAGAAGGTTGTGGGTAAGTCTGATACGGTTGAACTGGTTCCTAGGGTACACTTGCTGGAATGAACTCTATACTTGTGTCCTCTGAAATTTTTTGGCCATTGAGTTAAATTGGTGGTATTGCTGTTGGGACTGTGTATAGGTTTGACATGGTTGAGTTGTTTGAGTCCCAGGGTAATCATTGTACTCCCAACGAGTCTGGGCTTCAGACCATTGAGAGTGCATATCTGGCAGGGGGTTTTCTTGGACTTGGGCCCTATAATTGATGTTGGGCTGATTTTTCCACCCAGGGTTATATGGACTAGAGAATGGGTTAGCATTGGGTTGGAAAAATCTATTGGCCGCCTGTACTTGTTTTGAAATAACTGGTTGATATGGGTTTGCCGCAGGGCACTGGCTGACATGGTGGGATGGGCTTGCATAGATGGAACATGATGGATAGGATGACAAGGTTGGGTATGTGCCACTTTGTTGACGACGTGCAAGGACTTCGTCAAGTCTTTGGGCCATACCATTAATCATGTCCAGTTGTCGAGACACGTGGTTCCAATCTTATTTTGTTTTAACTCCCTTCCTCTTCTTCTTTTTTTTTGAAATTTGAAATTTAAATTTTGAATTTTAATTAGAAATTTAGATTTTGAAATTTAAATTTTGCAATTTAAACTCAAATTTAAATTTTTAAATTATTGATTTTTTATGTTTTTTATTTGAAATTTGAAATTTAAATTTTTGAAATTTAAATTCAAATTTAGATTTTGAAACTTAAATTTTTGAAATTTAAATTCAAATTTAGATTTTGAAATTTAAATTCAAATTTAGATTTTGAAATTTAAATTCCTAAAATTTAAATTCGAATTTGAATTTTTATACTTTTTATTTTTTTTTATTATTATTTTTTAAAGGCAAACAAATCAACCCCATGACGTAGGGATTGACGTAGGGTTTCCTAAACTAGTGGTTCAACCAATGTGAATCCTTTTAGGTTCACTTGGAATTACACCACTTCCTTTGGTTAGCCAAGTAAGAGGTGGGGATGTGGGAGGTTCCCCTTGCTCTCAGAAGGACCTAATTATGTAACCACGAAACCCACTTAGGCATAGCCGTTTAACATCTTTCCTTACACACCAACCGCTGGTTATGGAAAGTAATTTCAAACTTCGCTAAAATTCAGAATACCTTTGAACCAAATGTGAAGCTTCCCTAAAGGATTTTTCTATCCAAATTTTAAATTAGGGTTAGGGTGAACCGCACGTGAATGGTGGTGATTTTTGGGCCAAGGAAGGGTGATGAAATCCCCACCTTATCTTATTTAGGTTGGATGCCCTTAAATGAATTAACGGAATGACAAAATAAACACAACAAAATGCAACTAACTACAATGCATGAACAATTATTTCTAAGATGCAATTCAGCAATTAAACCTAAAAGAATAAAGCAAACAACTAAGCAAAATGAACAATTAAAATAATAAAAAGGACACCTAACACATTCACAACTTACAATAATAATTTCAGCAATTAAATATACCTATATGGTGCATGCTCTAGAATATAAAACCCTAAATTTTGGAATGAAAATACAAGAAAAATATTAACCAACTTTTTTTGATTTTTGATTTATTTTTATTTCAAATTTTAAATTTTTGGGAGTTTAAATTCAAATTCAGATTTTGAAATTTAAATTTGATTTTTTTTTTAATTTTTAGCTTTTTTTAATTTTTTTTTCAATTTTTTTAAGTTCGAAAATTTAAAATTTAAATTTCAAAATTTGAAATTCAAATTCAAATTCAAATTCAGATTCGAATTAAAATTTAAATTCAGATTTGAAATTTAAACTCAAATTCGAAAAGTTCAACAATTTCCTATTTAGCAATTAACTATTCAATTAAACAATTAAAAGAAAGGAAATTAAATAAAGCAACAAATAATAATTGCAAACAGAAAATAAAAGAACAATTAGTTGTGCTAAACAGAATTAACAACTACCAAAAATAAATTCTAACAAACTAATTGCTAATCTAAAAATTAGACTGAAAATAAAATGACCATAAAGAAAATTATGCAAGAAATAGATATGATAAGAAAAATACAAATCTAAAAAAAAACTAAAAGTAAAATAAACAAAAGAAAAAAATATGCTGAATTCTTTTATTATTTATATTTTTTTCGTAGTTTTTTTGTAATAAATGAAAATCACAAATCTAAAAATTAATATGAAAGTAAAATTAACGAAAGAAAAATACGCTACAAAAATAAATAAAATAAAATAACTGATTTTTTTTTGTTTTTTATCTGAAATAAGAAAATGAATCTAAAATTTAAATAAAAAATTAAATCAAATAAAATAAACAAAAGAAAATTATGCTACAAGAAATAAAAGAAAATAAAATAAATAAATTTTTTGTTTTTTTAATCTGAAATAGGAGAAAAACAGAAACCTAATAAAGCAAAAAAATTGAACAAGAAATTAAAATAAAGAAAGAAGAATAGATGTAGAAACAAAAGGGAAGCAAAATAATACTAAAAAAATAAATTAGTTCTAGAAAAAAAGAAATTAATTAAAAATTTAAAAATAATTATTCTATCAAAAAAAGTTTGAAAATAAAAATAAGAAAATTAAAAATAAAATGGAACGACTACACCTGAAACGCAATCCAATTTCTCTTCTCTACTCTTCCGTCCTATAGTCCCACAACGCTCCGGTACCCCACCTTCCGCTATTCCGTCTTGCAGAATCAAAGAGAAACAAGAACTAAACTGAGATAAAGGATCAAGTAATAAAATGAAAAAGAAAAAATAATGAAACAGGTCCGGAAAAAGTAAATAAAAATTTTTCTCCGTGCTTCCCCGGCAACGGCGCCAAAAACTTGGTGTCGTCCGAAGCGTGTCGTTAAACACTTCGGAACACCAGTTTAAACATTTATGATTTTTTACCATTTCTCAAACAACTACTAATGTAGTAAATGGTAGAAAATACAGGAAAAATTAATATATACTTAGATCCAGACAAGAGAATGCAATCGGGAATGGTTGAAAATATGAAAATAAAATCTATTATTACTGAAATTAAATGTTTCAAATTTAAACAAGACAATAAATAAAAATTAGAATTTAATTAAGTATGGGAATCAACAAAGGAAATAAAAGAAATAAATAAAAAATTATCCAGAATCCGAATCCGGTAGCGGTAGCTGCAGATCGGCCAGACAACTTGCAGAAAACCCTCCTGACAAGAACCGGACATCCGTCCTTTGTACAACCCTTGAACCCCTCGAGACACCTTAGCCTTGAACCGAGCGAATATAGATCTGCAAAACAGAGAAACAAAGAATAATTAAATCTAAAATATTGTAGAAATAAAAATAACAGAAAAGAAAAGAATGGTTGATTAGATCTAGTGGCGGTAGTTGCAGAATGGTTGAACACCTTACAAGAACCCCTCCTGACAAGATCTGGGCATCCTCCCCTTCTACAACCCTTGAACTCCTAAAGAAACCTTAGCCTTGTTAACTGGGTGAATTGACCAACCCCTTCTATAGGGCCCCTGTGACCCCTTTTATAGAGAAGGGTGGACACAACTTGAAATAGGGAGAAAGATGGGGGGTGGCAACTGGGATTTATTAAAGTAAGGGACGCCTTAGGGTTTCTAATGGATGGCTAAGATGGTTTTGGGGTGATCCTATGGCTGAAAATAAAATGAGAGGGTGCCCAATATTATGTAGGGTTGAGATTTGGGTACCTAGAAATGGAGGTTATAGATTAGAACATCTAGGGTTGAAGGGTTAAGATTAAAAGAATAGATGGTGCCCTAGATTGAATGGTTGGGATATAAGATGGAGGGAGTGGCTGAGATTTAATGGTGGGGAGCTGAATGGTGAGGATTAGCAGAATAGGTGGCGCCCTAGGGTTTAAAAGCTCTAAAGAAGAGCCCAAAAATGAGTGGTTGAGATTAAAAGAGGTGGAGGGTGGAGATTAAACACCTAGGGGCGGCTAGGGTTTGCTAAGAGTGAAAACATTAGGTTAAAAAGGCTGCTTAGGGTTTGCTAAGGATAGGGGGCATGATAATACAATAGGATGGGCGCCATCTGGGTTTAGCAGATAGGAGGCACCATCCTATTCTCAGTTCTTTACAAAAACACCCCTCTCAGCTGGTCTTCACACTAGCTTCCCAAAAACTACACTTCAGCCTAGAAAACTTCCCAGTTTTCTACAAAATTTGCATATAGACCCTCAGAGGTCACATAATTGATTTTAACTGGAAAAATGGTACACTTTGACTATTCTAAGGCCGAAAATACCTTTGAATTGATGCCCTTAAGGCATCAAAATGCAGGGTTATCAGAAATGCCTGGATATGCTTGGGAAATACATACAAATTTCATAAATACATTTATAATGCTAAATTTAATATCAAAATTATCACAAAATAGTATATATATATATAGAAAATGTAAATTTTAATGATGTATATGAAAAAATATATTACAATTAATGTACCGAAATGTGAAGATATCATATAATTTTGCTAATAGTGCATCAATCAAGAGTCGAAGACACTAAGCATATGTACCTATCATATTTTGATTATTATTGATGAGGGGTAATTTGGGATGACCTAGTAAGTAAAGGTCATGTGGACGCGATTTGCCAGTAGGATGACAACTCAGCAAGAGAAGCCTAGTCAGCAGTTTTTAGAGCTTGGGTGTTCGGTCAGCTCGATACAAAGCCACCTCGGCACCTAAGCCAATTCGGGGCCCAAGAACCGAAGTGACACGTAATCGACTCCAGAAGCTTCTTAGCGGAGTTCGAACCTCACGGGATCATGCCATATAATGGCAGGCCTTATCCCCTCCCCGCCTAGATCGGGCGGTAACGATAAACTTCATTGACTGATATGTTACTCCTTGACTAAAGCGAAAACGGATCTCATCTACTCAGGCCGAAGATCCCATAATCATTTCATGAGACCTACGGCAGCTCAGCTATATAAGGGCATCAACCCCTCCAGGGCCCAAGTACATGCGATTATTTACACCGAAGCTCTCTAGCATTCATGCTTTTAGCTTGCAACCATAGCCAAAATACTAACTTAAGCATCGGAGTGACCTCACTGGGTCATCCACCCCGGTCTCTCTGATCCCTGCTTTGTAGTTTGATCCAACTCACCATGTGAGCAACGTCCAGGAAACCTCCCATCTAGGACCCTCCAGATCGCGCATTATCAATTGGCGTCGTATGTGGGAAACGATCGAAAGGTCATCCCAATCCTAGTCGCAATCTCAATCCCAATCTCAACCTCAATGGCATCTTCCACCCACAACAGAAAGTGTGACATGAACGTCATCGCGGGGCAAGAGCAACAAACAATCATTCCCTAGGGTTCCTCGGTGACCATCAGCCAGTTTACCATCCCCTTGACTGTCTCAGGGGTTCTATCGCCATCCGTGCCGCACTCTACCCAACAGGTGAGTGTCCCGTTCCCCCAAGTGAGCGCCACATTCTCGGAGCCTTCCGTGATCCCCTGGGGTTGAGCACTCCCATTTCAACGACCTCATCCAGAGCGTCCAGACGATGCAAATTCAAATGTAGTAAATCCACCAATTCCAGAAGTTTCAGTAGTACTATTTCTATCAATAGTACCGGCAGCAGTTCCCACCACTACAACCGAACCAGACGGGAAATTATCATTAAGGGTAGAGTCAGAACCAGAATCAACACCGGGCTCATCAGAATGTCTGCTAGTCTCCTCCCTGCGGTGAGAGAACTTCACAGTTACCAGTCCCTCCCTTGGGACAGACCCCACCGCGAGGTATAGTAGGCGACCGGCCCAAGAGGTGCAATTAGCAAGTTCCATAACAGGATAATGTAGATCGTCAGCTCAGGGCCTGAGGCGCGGGAGAAGAAGAAGCGGTGAGAAGAACCCCTGAACCACCTTGCCCTACCATTTGAAGTAAGATCGAGATACCTGACAACATTGAGGCTGGCAGTACAAACGTTGCGCCACCAAAGAAGCCATAGTGGTGACGTAGCAAGACTCGCCGTTCTTCAGCAAGGAACAGTCCACCAGTGAAGCCCAGCCATCCAACAGATCAAGGCCGAGAAAGAGAGGAGGTAAGCTTGGTGGCCACGAGAACAGTGCCTGCTATGTTGAGCAGACCATCCCCTTGTCACCCAAGCTCTTGGCAGCCCCAATGCCGAAAGATTTCAAGGTACCACCGCTAGACAAGTATGATGGGTCCTTTGACCTCAACGATGACTTAGATGTATTCCAGTCAAAGATGCATCTCGCTGAGGCTGACGAGGCTTGCATGTGCATGGCTTTCTCCACTGCATTCAGAGGAGTAGTTCGGACCTAGTATAGAAACCTCATGCCGGGTTCCATCATAAGTTGGGCATAGTTCGCAGACATGTTTACGACCCACTTCATCACCAATAAGAAGTGCCCGAAGTCACAGGAGAGCCTTCTGAATGTGGTGCAGAGGGAAGGAGAATCAATTCGAAGCTATATCAAGCACTTCAATGAGGCATGCCTGCAGAAACTAGACCTTGATCCAGTAGTACGTCTCACCACAACACGTAAAGGAATTACTCACAAAGAGTTCAAGTGGCATGTCGTGGCAAAAAAGGCAAAGAACATCACCGAGTTCCTCAAGCTGGCTGATCAGTTCATCAATATAGAAGAGGAAATAAACAAGAAGACCAACAACTAGCAAGGTGTGAAGAGGAAGAGAGAGGAAGAAGGAACGAGCAACAAGAAAAGGAAAAAGAGTAAATCCCTGAGGCGAAGAAGTAAGTCCCCGAGCTCAAGGAATAAGACCCCCTCACAAAGTTACAGGTCGGGTCGGCATTCCAGGGTCCCGCTAGTGGAGAGAACCATCTATACTCCCCTTAATGTGAAGCGAGGAGAAATCTTGATGGCCATTAAAGACTCCTCTATCATCAGATGGCCACCCAGGCTACGGGGAGATCTAACGACCAGGAACCCTAATGTTTATTGTCACTTTCATCGGGACCATGGTCACAACACAGAAAACTGTAGAAACCTCAATGATGAGATCGAAGAACTTATCCGCCGTGGGTATTTGAAGAAATATATTTTGCATGAGGAGAAAGGATAGGGGGACCAATAGGGAGATTGGAAGAAAGATGCTCCGGAGAGTAGCATGCAGAACGAGCAGCCACCTCGCCCGCTACTAGAAGAAACATCGATTCGCGGGGTGATCAATATGATCATTGGGGGATCCATTGTAGTGGGGTGCACAGCAGTAGCAGGAAAAACTTCAGTTCGAGAACTGGAGCATAAGGTAGAGAACCCACCCAAGCGACCTCAGATCGAAGAACCCATTTATTTTATCGAGGATGATGCCCGTGGGATTCAGTATCCTCATGACGACGCCCTAGTCGTAAAGATGATCATTAATGACTTCAAAGTGAAGTGGATCTTGGCGGACTCAGGCATTTCGTCCGATATCCTCTTCAAAGGAACCTTTGACAAGCTGCAACTACAACAGAGCGATCTGAAACCAGTAGATGCCCCACTAGTAGGGTTCAATAGAGAGGAAGTTAGGCCTATAGGTTGGGTTGTAGTACTAGTGGAGGCAGGCACGTGGTCGAACATTGTACAGTTCAAGCATATATTCTTAGTGGTCATGACTCCATCCCCCTACAATGCAATCATACATCGGTCTATTGCACATGTCTTTGATAACCCTACATTTTGATGCCTTAAGGGCATTAATTCAAGGGTATTTTCGGCATTATAATAGTCAAAGTATACCCTTTTCCCAGTTAAAATCAATTATGTGACCTCTGAGGGTCTCTATGCAAATTATGTAGAAACCCTAGGGCGTTCCTAACTTTGCTAAATTCCAGCTGCCGTCCCCCATCTTTCCCCCTATTTCCAGTTGTGTTCACCCTTCTCTATAAAAAGGGTCCTAGCTATAGAAGGGGTTGGTCAATTCACCCAGTTACAAGGCTAAGGTTTCTTGAGGAGTTCAAGGGTTGTAGAAGGGGAGGATGCCCAGTTCTTGTTAGGAGGGGTTCCTACAAGTTATTCAACCAATCTGCAACTACCGCCACTGGATCTGATCAACCATTCTTTTCTTTTCTTTATTTCTTTTATTTTCTTTGTTGATTCCCATACTTTATTAAATTCTGATTTTTATTTATTGTCTTGTTTAAATTCGAAACATTTAATTTCAGTAACAATAGATTTTATTTTCGTACTTTCTGCCATTCTCGATTGCATTCTCTTGTTTGGATTTAAGTATATATTAATTTTTCACTTGCTTTCCTACGAATATGATCTGTTCTCACCCATTCACTACATTAGTAGTTGTTTGAGAATTAGTAAAAATTATAAATGATTAAATTGGTGTTCTAGAGTGTTTAACGGCGTGCTTTCGGAGACCCCAAGTTTTTGGCACCGTTGTCGAGGAAGCAATGGAGAAAATTTTTATTTGCTTTATCCGGATCTGTTTCATTATTTTTTCTTTTTCGTTTTATTACTTGTTCCGTTATCTCAGTTTAGTTCTTGTTTCTCTTTGATTCTATAGGATGGAATAGCGAAAGGTGGGGTACCGGAGCGTTGCGGGACTACGGGACGAAAGAGAATAGAAGAGAAATTGGATTGCGTTTTAGGTGTAGTCGTTCCATTTTGTTTTTAACTTTCTTATTTTTATTTTCAAACTCATTTTTTTGATAGAGTACTTATTTTTGAATTTTTAATTAAATTTTTTCTAGATCCGATTTATTTTTTTTAGTATTCTTTTGCTTCCATTTTGTTCCTAGATCTATTCTTCTTTCTTTATTTTAATTTCTTGTTCAATTTGTTTTTTTGCTTTATTAGGTTTGTGATTTTCTTTTATTTCAGACTTAAAAAAACAAAAAAAATTCGTTTATTTTAATTTATTTTATTTTATTTCTTGTAGAATAGTTTTCTTTTGTTTATTTTATTTTATTTTGTTTTTGGTTTAATTTTTTAGATTCGTTTTTTTTTTCTTTCATTTCAGATAAAAAACAATAAAGAAAGAAAAATAATGAAAAAAAAATATAAATAAATAATTTTTTTTTTCGGTATTTTTTCTTTTTTTTATTTTATTTTCAGTTCCTTATTTTTAGATTTGTATTTTTTTTCTTTTATTTTATCTATTTCTTGCATAATTTTCTTTTTGATCATTTTATTTTCAGTTTAATTTTTAGATCAACAATTAGTTTGTTAGAATTAATTTTTGGTGGTTGTTAATTCTGTTTATCACAATTAATTGTTGTTTTATTTTCTATTTGCAATTTATATTTGTTGCTTTGTTTAATTTCTTTTCTTTTAGTTGTTTAATTGAATAATCAATTGCTAAATAGGAAATTGTTGAAATTTTCGAATTTGACTTTAAATTTCAAATCTGAATTTAAATTTAAATTTTAATTTGAATATGAATTTGAATTTTAAATTTTAAATTTTAAATTTCGAAATTTAAATTTAAATTTTCGAATTTCAAAAAAAAATAAAAAAATCAGAAAAATTAATAAAAAAATTATTTTGCATTTGCATTCCATCATTTAGGGTTTGATATTCTTGACCATGCATCATATAGGTTTATTTAATTGCTGAAATTGTTTTGTTAGTTGTGAATGTGCTAGGTTTCTTTTTATTTTAATTGCTTCTTGTGCTTAGTTTATTTTATTCTTTTATATTATATTGCTGAAATGCATTCTAGAGATAATTGTTCCTGCATTGTAGTTAGTTGCATTTGCTTTATTTATTTTGTCTTCCGTTAATCTACTTAAGGGCAATTCCATTTAAATAAGATAAGGTGGTGATTTCATCACCCTTCCTTGGCCCAAACATCACCACCCTTCACGTGCGATTCACCCTAACCCTAATTTAAATTTCGATAGCAAGATCCTTTAGGGAAGCCTCATACTTGGTTCAAAGGTGTGCTGAATTTTAGGAAAGCTTGTAATTACTTTCCATAACCGACAGTTGGTGTCTATGAAAGAGGTTAAACGGCTACGCCAAAGCGGGTTCTGTGGTTACTTAATTACGTCATTGCGAGAGCAATGGGAGCCTCCCACATCCCCACCTCTTACCTGGTTAACCAAAGGAAGTGGTGTAATTCCTTGTGAAC
This sequence comes from Nelumbo nucifera, assembly GCF_000365185.1. The sequence continues at coordinate 427,577 of NW_010729271.1, forward strand.
CTAAGAGGATTCACATTGGTTGAACCACTAGTTTAGGAAACCCTAGGTCAGCCCTTAGGTTGTGTGGTTGATTTGTTTGCCTTTAAAAAAATAATAAAATAAAATAAAAGAGAAAATAAAAAAATTTGAAAAATTCAAATTTGAATTTAAATTTTAGGAATTTAATTTTCAAAATTTGAATTTGAATTTAAATTTTGAAATAAAAAAATTTAAAAAAAAATCAAATTTTAGTTTAAATTTCAGAATTTAAATTTCAAGATCTAAATTTGAAATTAAAATTCAATATTTAAATTTCAAAAAAAAAAAGAAAAATGGGGGTTAAAATAAAATGAATTCAATGGTCGGAGTTTGTGGAATGAGAAACTACTTCCAACTTGTGCCACAAATTGATTGGAACCATGTGTCTCGACAACTAGACAAGATTAATGGTATGGCCCAAAGACTTGACGAAGTCCTTGCACGTTGTCAACAAAGTGGCCCATACCCAACCTTGTCATCCTATCCATCATGTTCCATATGTGCAAGCCCGGCCCATCTTGTCAGCCAGTGCCCTGCGGCAGGCCCATGTCAACCAGTCAGTCCAAACCAAGTACATGCGGCCAACAAATTTTTCCAACCCAATGCTAACCCATTCTTTGGTCCATATAATATTGGGTGGGAAAATCAGTCCAATTTCGCTTATTAGGCCCAAGCCTAAGAACCCACCTTGCTAGATGTGCACTCTCAATGGTCTAAAGCCCAGACCCACTGGGAGTACAAAGATTACCTTGGGACTCAACTGGTTCAAGAATGTCAAACCTACACACAGTCCCAACAACAATACTATCCATCTAACTCCATGGCTCAGCAATTTCAAAGGCCACAAGTACAGAGTTCATTCCAGTAGGTGTAACCTAGGAACCAACCGGCCACAATCGGCCCCACAAAAAATGGTGCTCTCGGTAGATGTTAGTGCAGCTCTCCTAAACCAACTTCCCCAAAAATTGAAAGATCCTGATTCTCCTTTCATAAGTTGTGTCATCTCTGTAATCACCTTTGATTGAGCCTTAATGGATCTAGGGATTAGTATAAATATGCTTCTGTCCATTCACAACAGGTTCAGGATTGGCGAGTTAGAACCTACCTTGGTAATTCTACAACTCGCTGATTGGTCAGTCAAGGCCCCTCGAAGTGTTATTGAGGACGTCATTGTCAGGTTAGAGGGTTGTCACTTTCCAATGGATTTCATCATCCTAGACATGACCCTAACCGAGGAACTGAACCACATCCCGATAATCTTAAGATGTTCATTTCTAGCAACGACTGATACAAATATCAACTGTAAATCGGGAGAAATGGACATTTCATTACAGGAGCGGAAAGTCTGGTTAAACATTTTTAGTGCCTCTAAGTATCCAAACCTAGGGGAAGATGAGTGCAAGGTGGATATAGTTGATGATCTGTCTACCCCGTGGTTAGCCCAATCTGAACCTTGTCAGTCGGAAGATGAAAGTGAGTCGGGGAGTATAGATGGGAACAGTGCGTGAATGTGTCCGGCTGAAGACGTTAAACTTAGCGCTGGTAGGGAGGCAACCCAACGTAGTTTTCATTTGATTTTTGTTTGTAGTGTTAGAATTGCTGTTTCTTTTCTTGATTCGAGACCAGTTGGTAGACCTTGAACCCCTCAGGAAAACCTTATTCATTGTTCCCTTTGGCCCAAATCCTTTTTGCATCATTATAGTCATGCCATTAGGGACAATGGCATTTAAGTTGGGGGTGAGGAAAGAGAGAAAAATTGAAAAAAAAAATTGTGAAGCTAAGCCTTTAAATATGTAGAATTAAAATTTCACTGAAAATTTTAAATTTCTTTCCATTAAAAGAGATTCCCAAACAGAAAAAGTTGAGGAAACTGATAAAAGAATATTGAATTCTATAGAAATTGGTAGCTAGTGATAGGAGTCAAAATGGGTCCTATTTGAATATTGTCGAAACCGTTTAGAAATTGGAAAATACTCCCAAGTTTGCCCCTGTCAAAAAAAGAAGAGAAAGATTGAGAAATTAGACAAAAAATTCTTCAAATTGTCAAGAGCCAGTGGACTACCCTGAACAGTTTTGCAAAAAAAAAGAAAAGGAATAAAAGGTCTACGGATACCCTAGACTTAGTAACCGGGTCTTTTCACCTAAGTCAAGTGTCGAGATTCGCGTCAAACGGAAAAGAGAATGCCAAAGACACTTACCTAACACTTAGTAACCGGGTCTCTTCACCTAAGGCAAGTGTCGAGATTCGCGTAAAATGGTGAAAGGTAGCAACAAAAATAAGTATGCATAACAAATTTAGGGGTAGAAATCCACTATCAAAAATGATAAGAAGAATACCTGTCTGATTTTAAAATCAATCTCATCTTATCAAGACGGTTTTCAAATGGAAGGGTAAATAAGATTTTTAAGCCATGTTTCGGTAATATTCAAAATAAGACAGTTTTACCCCTAAAGTCCAATACCGATTTATACAAAGTTTGAGAATGATGGAATCAGGATGCTTGATTAATTCTATTAGGGATGACCTTGTAATGGGAAAGATCTATATACTCAGTGTAATTTTAAGGCTGCATTGCTAAGCGACTAGCAATGTTTAAGTTGGGAGGTTGTGATAACCCTGCATTTTGATGCCTTAAGGGCATCAATTCAGGGGTATTTTTGGCCTTAGAATAGTCAAAGTATACGCTTTTCCCAGTTAAAATCAATTATGGATCTCTGAGGGTCTCTGTGCAAATTATGTAGAAAACTGGGAAGTTTTTTAGGCTGAAGTGAAGTTTTTGGGAAGCTGGTGTGAAGACCAGTTGAGAGAGGGGGTGTTTTTGTAAAGAACTGAGGACAGGAGGGCGCCTCCTATCTGCTAAACCCAGTTGGCGCTCGCCCTATTGTATTACCATGCTCTCCTCTCCTTAGTAGACCCTAGGGAGCCTTCTTAACCTTATCTTTTTACTCTTAGCCAACCCTAGCCGCCCCTAAGTGTTTAATCTCCACCCTCCACCTCTTTTAATCTCAACCATTCATTTTAGGGCTTTCCTTTATAGCTTTTAAACCCTAGGGCACCACCTATTCTGCTAATCCTCACCATTCAGCTCACCACCATTAAATCTTAGCCACTCCCTCCATCTTATATCCCAACCATTCAATCTAGGGCACCGTATATTCTTTTAATCTTAACCCTTCAACCCTAGATGTTCTAATCTACACCCTCAATTTCTGGGCACCCAAATCACAGCCTACATAATATTGGGTGCCCTCTCCTTTTATTTTCAGCCATAGGATCACCCCAAAACCATCTTACCCATCCATTAGAAACCCTAGGGCATCCCTAACTTTGCTAAATCCCAGCTGCCGCCCCCCATCTTGCTCCCTATTTCTAGTTGTGTCCACCCTTCTCTATAAAAAGGGTCCTAGGGGTCCTGTAGAAGGGGTTGGTCAATTCACCCAGTTACAAGGCTAAGGTTTCTTGAGGAGTTCAAGGGTTGTAGAAGGAGAGGATGCCCAGTTCTTATTAGGAGGGGTTCCTGCAAGTTTGTTCAACCAATCTGCAACTACTGCCACTGGATCTGGTTAACCATTCTTTTATTTTCTTTATTTTCTTTTTTGTTATTTTTATTTCTGCAATATTTTAGATTTAATTCTTGTCTGTTTCTCTGTTTTGCAGATTTGAATTTGTTCGATTCAAGGCTAAGGTGTCTCGAGGGTTGTAGAAAGGACAAATGCCCAGTTCTTGTCAGGAGGGTTTTTGCAAGCTGTCTGGCCGATCTACAGTTATCGCCACCGGATCCGAATTCTGGATCATTTTTTTTATTTCTTTTATTTTCTTTGTTGATTCCCATACTTTATTAAATTCTGATTTTTATTTATTGTCTTGTTTAAATTTGAAACATTTAATTTCAGTAATAATAGATTTTATTTTCGTATTTTCTGCCATTATCGATTACATTCTATTGTGTAGATCTAAGTATATATTAATTTTTCACTTGCTTCCCTGTGGATACGACCCATTCTCACCCATTTACTATGTTAGTAGTTGTTTGAGAATTGGTAAAAATTATAAATGATTAAATTGGTGTTCCAGATTGTTTAACGATGCGCTTCTGGCGACTCCAGTCTTACACGCGATAGTGTCAACTTACTATCTCGCGATGAAGTTTCTGACAGATTACGAAGTAGGGGTCATACGAGGCAATCAACTCGAATCCCGAAAGTGCTATGTGGCTGCCCTCAAGCGAAAGGCAAAACTGGTAGTAGACGTTGAACTAGAGCAACTAATAGACTACACCGAGGAGTGAGCAACCCCGATGGAAGAGATGGCCCACATTTCGGTTTTTGAGGCAAAATTGACCAAGACTCTTCAGATCGGTGCACTAATAAGTGAACCGCTCTGAACATAGCTAGTAAGTTTCTTACTCAACAATTTAGATGTTTTCACCTAGTCCGTGGCAGAAATGCCCGGAATCGACCCTAGTGTGATAACTCATAAACTTAATGTGGACCCTTTAGTCGAGCTAGTTAGACAAAGAAAACACAACCTTGCCCTGGAGCGGTGGAGGGTAGTTGCTGAGGAGGCCGAAAAGCTCCTCAGCTCAGACTTCGTCCGCAAGGTCCATTACTCGACCTGGGTCGCCAACCCTGTGCTCGTTAAGAAAGCCAATGGCAATTGGCGCATGTGCATGATTACACCGACCTGAATAGGGCTTGCCCAAAGGATTGCTTTCCCCTGCCCAGAATTGACCACCTGGTAGACACGACCTCAGGGCATGAGTTGCTGAGCTTCATGGATGCCTACTCCGGCTACAATCAAATTAGGATGGACACAACTAAGTAAGACAAAACTACTTTTGTAACCGAACTCGGGCTGTACTATTATAAAGTTATGCCCTTTGGTTTAAAAAATGCTAGAGCAAGTGATTTGTAAACAAAATTTTTGAACCTTTGATTGATAATAAAATGGAATGTTATGTTGATGACATGGTTATGAAGACCCAATTTTCTAGATCTTTAATTGATGATTTAAATGCTGCTTTTCAAATTATAAGGAAATACAATATGAAGTTAAACCCAAATAAGTTTGTCTTTGGGGTCACGTCGGGCAAGTTCCTCAGTTACATAGTGAACTGATGTGGCATTGAAGAAAACCTGGACAAAATCAAGGCTATCATAGAAATGCAACCACCCCAGAAAATCAAGTAGGTACAACAACTAACTGGTTGGGTAGCTACCCTAAACCAATTTATGTTTGATGAGTGCAAAAATTACACATATTTTATGAGGCTTTATGCATGGTTTGTATGCTAGTTGGTGTGAGTTTTACCCCAATTCAGCTTAATTTCAGGAAATCTTCAAGGGAAACCAGTTCCGGAGAAATAAAGCATAAAACAAGGAAAAAGGAGCTAAATTGAAGGTAATTCAGCCCAACTGGAATAAAAGCCTAGCTGAAAGATCAAGAGAGGGCCATTCGGCCCATGCAACCCATACTGTACTCTTTGGGAGATGCCCAAAGAGAGAGCCTAGCTGCAGCCTTCCAAGGGAGCCTATTAGGCCCAGCAAGGAGGAGGCCCCATTAGCAGCTCAAGAGCAGCCCAAATTGCAGCCCAAGAGAAGCTAGGGGCGGCAACTTCTAGAAAGTTCAAGAGAGGCTAGGGGCAGCAACTTCTAGAATTCTTGGAGAGCTGAAGGAAAAACTATTTAAGGAGCCCATGAACTAACTGAGCCTGCTAACACATTAGAGGCGTAAACCAGTGCGACATCGGTCCTAGTCAGAGCAGTACCGACCTAAGACGAGGAGCTCTAGATCCTCCATGTGGATGGCTCATCCAACCAACGAGGAATCAATGCAGGACTGATACTGTACGGCCCAAGCGAAGTAGCTGGAGTTTGCTCTCCGGTTCGGATTCGAGGCATCAATTAATGAGGTGGAGTATGAAGCACTGATTGTCGAGCTAAACTTAGCGAAAGAAATGGGAACAAAACATCTCATAATGTGCAATGACTCTCAACTATTGGTCAACCAAGTCAATGGTGACTCCGAAGCACAAGACTCAACTAAGACAGCCTACTTAACCAAGGTCAGGGACATCCTACTAGGGTTCAGCTCTTATTCATCAAGTAGATTCCAAGGTTCGAGAACGCTGAGGCCGACGCCTTGTCAAGAATAGCGAGTACTAGTGGCAACACCATGTGAACTGTTTAAATAGAGGACCTGCCTCAGCCCAACATTCTCGTAGGGGCAGAAGAGGTCGCTCCCATTTTGCAAGTAGAACCGAGCTGGATTGACCTACTCGTCGATTATCTGCTCCACGGGACCCTACCTACAGAATGCAATGCAACTCAGAGGGTAGAGCATCAATCAGTCCAATACATCCTTATAGACGGACGATGGCTGTATAGGAGATCCTTCATGCTCCCCTACCTACGTTGCCTGCGACCCTAAGAAAAGCTATGCTTGTACTTTGTGATATCGATGAAGGTTTATGTGGAGGACACTTGGGGGGCAGAGCCCTCGCCCAAAAGGCATTAAGGCAAGGCTACTATTGGCCCACAATGAAGGTAGACGCACTCGACTCATCAAGAAATGCAACAGATGTTAGAGGTACACCAACATTCCCCATCAACCTGCTGCCGATTTGAAGTATTTTACTAGCCCGTTACCCTTTTCGCAGTGGGGAATCAACATCCTTGGTCATTTTTCACCAACAACTGGATAGAGGAAGTTCTTGGTTGTGGCAGTGGACTACTTCACGAAGTGGTTGGAAGCCGAACCGTTAGTAAGCATTACAGTCTGAAATATGCAAAATTTCTTTTGGAAAAGCATCGATGTGCCATTTTAGACTGCCCAAAGTCTTGATTTTGGATAACGGGAAGCAATTCAAGGACATCAAATTCCAGAATGGGAGCACCGAGATGGGGATTCAGTAAAATTTCACTTCGGTAGCACATCCACAAGCAAATGGATAGGCCGAAGTGATGAACAGGGCTATCCTCTATGGACTGAAAGCTCGCCTAGTGCGAGCTAAAGGGTTGTGGGTGGACAAGCTACCTAGTGTCCTTTGGGCCTACCAGACTACCATCAAGACCATGACTGGCGAGATGCCCTTCAACCTCACATACGGGACGGAAGCCATGATCCCGATAGAGATTGAAGTACCGACGTTGTGGATCGAAACTTACAACGAAGAGATAAACGGCGACGAGCTCTGAACTAACTTGGACTTCATCGAGGAGGTACACGATCTGGCCCACATTCAAACTGCAGCTTACCAACAGCGAGTAGCTCGGTATTATAATGCCTGCGTCAGAAGTGACTATTTCGAATCGGCGACCTGGTCCTCTATATGGTAATGGTACCTGAGCTCGGCGTGGGTAAGCTTGGTCTGAATTGGGAAGGTCCTTAACGGGTGAGACGGGTGTTCAGAGAAGGAACCTACGAGCTCGAGACCATGGAATGAAAGCAAGTACCTCGAGCTTGGAATATTGACAATTTGAGATACTACCCGTAAACCTCAATGCAAGCAAAAATGACTAAGTTAGTAGGACCACCGAGCTGATCCTATGGACGATGAACTGGAGAGGGGACCTTAAATCACTTCCAGAAGCCTAAGGGCTATGGTGCTGAGCTGACAAGAGACCTCAACACGATATAAGACCCAGTCACCTCTCCGGCATGGGCAGAGAAGTCCTAGTCGCCTCTTTGGCATAGGCAGCTTAAGACCCGGTTGCCTCTTTGACACGGACTAGTTAAAACCCAGTCACTTTGGGATGGATAAAGCAAAGTAGCCAAGGCACAGATAGGTCGGAAATGTACCGTACAGTGTTTGTCCACCTTGGTGTACAATAATGATTAGATTATTCCTTTTCCAAGTTGAGCTCGCCAATTCAAGAGTAATCTATACTTGGAAAAAAAATTCTCCTATTTGGTTTAGCTCGCCAGTTTGGGAATAATCTACACAGAAAAATTTTGTACACATAGAGTTTTGCAAAATACTTGTATTCCATTGATAAAGTACTTTGAGTACATAGTAACAAAAAAAAAAAAGATTACAATTGTTTAGCCGAGCTCGGAGGCTCGGGACATCAAGTATTTACAAGGGGGGTCCAAGAAAAGATGCATGAGTTAGTTCGAGGCTCCTCATCCCCAATAGAGGTGTCAGCAGGTGGATCTGTCTCCATGCGGTCCTTGGCGACATCAGCTCCATCTCCCTCTCCTGCTATCTGATGCGTATTTTCTACACTAGCAAGTGCACTAGCCGCACAAGTAATAGAGTGATGAATAGAGTATCGTTTCCCACGAGGACTTATGCAGCAACTACTAGTAGCATATCAGCCTTCTATTATCTGATAAACCGAAATGTATCTCTAACCTAAAACTGAAATCCTAGCTAACAAACTATCTCTAAGAAAATGGATCAAACACCTTGCATGCAAGTTGAGAAGACAAGTTAAATATGCACAAAATTGATTCAGAAATTAGTTCTCTAGGTCATTCGAGTAGATTAGGATTCAGCCGTGGTTTGGTGAAACCCCAAGGCAATGAATAGCCTCTCTCAAGCGCATGTTCACTCTATGCATGAGTGATGATTCTTATATCTCTATCAATAATCTAATTTCCATGCATGCATTAAGATCTAGACATTCTAGGGCATCATTTCAGATTGAATGAACACCAACCGGATTGTGCAAGTTATCTCTAACCTTGCACTCAATTCTGTTCTTGATTATCAGATCCAGATTTCTAGAGTCTTTCTCAAATACTCTAGAACTTTCAAGAATCAAGAACAGTTTGGCCAAACAGAATTAAGGTTGCCTAAATTCTTTCTCAAGCAATTCAGACATTACCAAAAATCAAGATCAATTCGGCTAGCATTTCTAACAATCAAATTTCTAATCAAGAAACATCAAGATTGCATCTAATCCATTCGAATGAACCTAGAAAGCTAACTACAAATCTGAATTTACAAAAATCGTGCTTCAATTACAGCAAGAAAGAAAAATTCATGGAGAATTGAACATGAAACCCTAGCTGATTTCAATTACCATAGGCGCAGACTTCAAGGAAGAAGACAACCTAGATTGATCTCCTCCAATGGATTCTTCTCCCAAATTCGAATTCAGCTTCTTCTCCTCTTGAAGTTGCTTGAATCTCCTTTCTCCTCTCTTGCGCCTATCTCTCTCTTCTCCCTCCAAGAATTTGAACAAAGGATTTTTCTCCCCCAAGTGTTTGGACCAGCCAAGGAGAGTTTGAATTCAGGTCTTCGAACTCCCTTTTCCCTCCAAGATTTCTCTTTATATAGTTTTTCCTTCAGCTCCCTCTCTCTTCTAGAAATTGCCGCCCTTAGTCTCTCTTGAATCTTGTAGAAGTTGCTGCCCTTAGCCTCTCTTGAATCTTCTTTGGACTGCTCTTGAGCTAGGCCTCCTCCTTGCTGGGCCGAATAGGCTCCGTTGGAGGTTGCGGCTAGGCTCTCTTTGGGTTCTCCCAAAGAGTACAACATGGGCTTCATGGGCCGAATGGCCCTCCTTTGATCTCTCAGCTGGGCTGAATTACTTCCAATTTGGCTCATTTTTCTTGGTTTTGTGCTTTCTTTTCTCTAACCTGGTCTCCTTGGATAAATTCCTTTAATTAAGCTGAATTAGGGTAAATTTTACACAAATCAGCACAAAAACCATGCATAAACACCAGAATTTTATGTGTAATTTGCACACACATCACTATCTCATTGTCGAGAAGGTCATTGTCGCTCTCCTCCTCATAGTTCGGGTCCTTTGTGGCTTCGACGGCCATCTCCTTGGTGATCATAAACATCATGATGGTGTTGAGGTCGAGGTGGGGAAATTCATGCCGAGTCAACCACTTGTTGAGCTTAAATCCCTTGCAGTAGCCCATTGTCCCGACCTCGACCATCTTCTCGCAATACTTCCCGAAGACTTGTATTCCTCGACAGCCTTGGCCTTGTCTTGCTCCATCGCCTAGAGCAGAATTTCAATCTGCTCCTTTACCAGTGCCTCAAGGTTCTTGTTCTCTCTCTTCAAAGCCATCTTGCGCTCCTCAAGCTGCTTCTTCTTAGCTTCGAACTCCTTCTTCTCCACCATCAGTAGAGTCAATAACTCCTTCTTGGCTCGTGCATCGTTATTCAGCTTGTTAATCTCATTGCGAGCTAAGTTGAGCTCGGAGTGGGCACTTGAAGAGGACTCCTCGGGCTCGAGACCTTGCTCTAAGTTCACCTCGGACTAATAGGCCAGGGCATGGATCGAGGAGTTCACCTGCCAAAAGAAGAAAAACAAGTATAAGTATGAAGAAAATCTAAATATAAAGCAGCCCAAAGAATAGAATACCTACCACCATGTAGTGTGTGGCCGCTTTGGCCCCGAGTCTAGCGACTGATAAGTTAGCCCAACGAGCTACCTCCTCGGCGAATACTGCATCCTTTCTTTTGAGGAGGCCAAACTTCAGGGTCAAAATGCTCCGAGCAGAAGTATCACTACTCAACGGAGTGGTGGTCGCCTACATGGGTTGAGGCTCAAAAGATGTGGTCTCCTTGGGCTTGCGAGGCAGAGTAGCTTTGCCTTGGTCCTCCTCAACCAAGTCGATCACAGGAGGCTGTTCGGCGACTGGTGGGTGCTCGAGGATGGAGGCATCGACGTCGGAGGTGGTGGTATCGGTGTAGAGGTGAGCCTTCTTGGAGGCCCTTTCTTCTTCTTCCCCTTTTGCATGCTCCCGAAGAGCTCGTTAGCGGGGATATCAGCCATGGCAATTGCAACAAGTGACGAACCAAGTTAAATGCAACATCAAGGTAAAACAAACAAAGAAAAAAAAGTACAATAGTTGGCGACCTACTAGGGGTCTTGGTTAGCGGGGATGTCCTCTCGTGTCTTTCGTTCCAATCTGATGTCGGGGTCTTGGATGACCGCTCTCTAGTGAGTCGGGAAAGGCCACCCCTCAGTGTTATGGACCACAAAGTAGCATCTCTTCCAAGCTGGGACTTTGTTTAGGAGCTCGTGCAATAGCTTGTACCGGGGCAAGGAGAGGGAAGCAAGGGAAAAATAATTACGTGCGTAGATCCGGGAGAGAGAACACAAAGGAGAGTTGCGGAAATATAAAATTAATTTATTAAAAAAATGAAATTCATTAAAACCAAATTCAAACAGTATTGAGAATAACAAGTGCATAAAAATAAATAAGTAACAAAAACAAATAAATAAAAGGAATGAAATAAAAAATGTTTGAGAATCCGATCAGAGGTAGGAGTCTCTAGATCTCTCCTTCGACCCTCGAACTTGTCGAGTTAGGCCTTCCGTCTTACCTGGCCAAATTTCAGATCTGCAGAAAAGAAATAAAGTACAAATTAAATCTAATAACAGTAAAATTTGTAGGAAGGAAAAATAAACTGGAAATTAAAGAACAAAGAGTAATTCTAAAATTGAAGAAAAAATGGTTGGGTTCCAAATCTAGAGGTTGTAGTAGTGGTGTTGGTGAATTACAAGTAGGAACCCCTCCTCTTTCCTAGGCGTCCTCCTCTTCCTCTACCCTTGAACTTCTCAAGATCAGCCTTCCTTCTTACCTGGGTGAATTGACCAACCCCTTCTACAAGGCCCCTGGGGTCCTTTTTATAGAGAAGGGTAGACACAACTGGGAAAAGAGAGAGAGGGGGGTGGCAACTGGGTTTTAGCAAAAATATGGGTGCCCTAGGGTTTAGATTGAAGGATTATGATGGTTCTAGGGTGACCCTAAGGCTGAGAAGAAAAGGAGAAGGCACCCAATATTATGTAAGGTTGAGATTTAATGGCTAAAGGTTGAGTGGTGAAGATTAGAAGTTAGGTGGCTCGTAGGGTTAGAATGCTAAAAAGAGAGTGTCCTACAATGGATGGTGGAGATTAGAAGGGATGGAAGGTAAGGATTTATCGGTTAGGGGTGGCTAGGGTTTGTTAAGAGTGAAAAGAATGGGTTAAAAGGCACCCTAGGGTTTGCTAAGGCGTGGGGAGCATGCTAATACCGTAGGAGGGGCGCTAAACTGGGTTTAGCAGCTAGGAGGCGTCCTCCTGCTTTTAGTTTTTCACAAAAACACCCCCTCTCTAAGCTGAACTTCACACCAGCTTCCCAAAATCTGCATTTCAGCCATGAAAACTTCACAGTTTTCCCTAGAATTTGCACCGAGACCCTTAGAGGCCACAAAATTGCATTTAACTGGGAAAAGGGCATACTTTGACTATTCTAAGTCTAAAAATACCCCTGAATTGATGCCCTTAAGGCATCAAAATGCAAAGTTATCACATGTGATCTGCTAAACCCACCCGTAAATCAAAAATCAAATTATTTTTGGTTGTCAAATAGAAAATCGGAAAGCTCCTTGTCTTTCGCTTTCCATAAGCCATTGTCGCAGCGGTGTTTCATGCCCTGTACGCACCTGTCACACGCTTTGATTCTAACAGCTTACTCCAGGAAGTGTAGGGGAAAAACTTGAAAGAACAAAGCTCAGCAAAGAATGACATTATTATTACTGTGTTAGTTGGCTTGTTGAGAGAATCGTAGTTCATCACGTGTCGCACCTTCTCCGGTCCAGGTTGCATAGCACCCTAGCTTGATATTGGTGTCATGGAGATGAATGCTTGGGCGCAGACATGGCTTATTCTGGGAGGAGACAACTTGCCGATCTCCCTTTCTCTCCTCCCCTATAGCCTCCAGAAGAGCAACCCCTCCTCCTCCACTTCCACTGCCGCCTCCGCCTTCAAACCCGTCACCGACTTCCACCACTACAACTGATTGCAATGGTGGATTCAAACTCAGCAGCGGCGAATCCACCACTGGCCCCTCTCGCTCTCTCTCTACATCTTTTATTATTGTTTTCTTTTTCTATTTCTGCTCCTTCCCACAGTTGATGTGCCCTCTGTCACTACCGAACCCATTGCT
>NW_010729271.1:440592-451572 GCF_000365185.1 Nelumbo nucifera
CTTCCGCCGAATCAATCGCTACCCCCAACCTAGTTCGTCTCCATTATCTTCACCCATTCTTCCATCAGTCGAGAGAGGGAGAGAGAAATGTGGATCTGCTGTTTGTGTATCGTGAGTTGGAGAAGATGAACAATGTTTTCTCCTAATTTTCTAGAAGGGTAATATGGGCATTGCAATGGCAGATTTCAACAGAAAGCTAACAAAAGGGGTTTTTTGTCTCACGGTCATAATATAGGAGGGTCTTTGTCGCAAAACAAAGTACAGGGGGTCTTTGTCACAGACCCCATAGTAAGAGGAGTCTTTGTAATTTACCCTTATTAAAAATACCCCTTTTAATAATAGATTTTTTTTAGCTAAAATGGTCATTACTTACTTAGAAAATAAAAAAGCATAGATAAACATAGTTACCCGAAAAAATAACTTATTGAAAACCGAATGGGGCCTAAGAATGTCCGGCTCTCCATCAGTTACATAGCCCATTACACACAGCCATGTAAGCACAGATCCCAATTCCGAATGTCTTGCCTTCTGCCTATATATCTGCTCTGTAAATGCTGATGTTGATATCATATTGTGATGTGTCTACATTTTAAGAAATTTAGAATAACATTTGGTACTGATTGGCATTTCACAGTTTATTATGTGCATTTTTACAGTATTAAAGTTGTTACTACAAATTATTGATTTTTAACATGGGTTCATCACATTTGAGTCATTCTGCAGCAATTTCTGTAGAACGTACCATAAATTTTGACTACAAATAGAAAAATAAAAAGAGATGTTTTGACTTAAAAAATCCCTATTTTCGTAGGCATTTCAAATACATAGGCGCTACATAGGAAAAGTTGAATATACCCTAACAAACACGTTTTTGATCGTTAAAATTGAATGGGGTTATGCAACTTTTGGAACCTAATATCAATAAAAGTAATATATTTAATAAAATTTTAAAAATAAGTTAACTTTTTAAAAATAATATAAAAAGGCAAAGTTACTGTTCATCTTTTTCGTCTTGTAGATTATTCATCAGAGCTGCCCGCACCGCCTCCAACTGTCGCCTCCGATGATCAAGAAAGCATCATTGATAGTCGAACACCGGCAAGTGAGTCTCCGACTGTTGCCTGTAGTTGCAGAAACATCTCCTCAAATCTTTCTCAAACTTCATACCCCTTCGCCTCTATATAAAAAAAAAGTCTCACTATTTAAATGGGAGTGAGTGAGAGAAAGAAAATTTTACTCATGACTCTCCCTGAACCATAGATGGTGGCGATGTCCAAATCCACTGGTTTCCCCAAATCTAGAAAGCAGGGCTTATATGGTTTGGGAAAGCCATTTGAGAATGACTAAGTCGTCGTCGAACAGAGGGAGAGCTGCTGCTGACGGCCATGATCAGCGGCTATTGTGGAAGGAAGAGGAACTGAGGAAGAGCAGCCGCCAACGGCGTGCTTTCTGGGTATTCGATCATTTTGGTTTTGTTGTTGTGGTCGGGAGTGTTGCTGGTTGTTACTGTCAGTGGGGATGTATTTTTCAAGGGAACTGGCTGTCTTCATGCCTGGGCCCAGCTGCATTGTGGCAATGCACCATGTCAACCAAAGCGGCTTCGATGTTCCTCTCAAGAGGAAGACGATGAACAGTATCATTGCCCTTTTTTTTATATTTTTCTAAAAAAATATTTTATTTTAATTATTTTATAAAATTATTACTTTTTATTGATATTCAGGACAAAAAGTTGCCCTTATCTGCTAAAAACCCAAATTGAGTTGTTGTATGATTTGATATTGCAGCATTTCCAAACAAGCTGTTGGTCAAAGGTTTGTCCATGACTTCCTTTTGCTTTAAATTTGCTAATGCAAATTTCATTCAAACATTTAGGTTGCTCTGTTGATTTCAAGGATTCAAACTTGGACTAGAACCTGAGTTAACTATAAAGGTACCAAACTCCTTTCATCATCCTACGTTCTTCGACACAAATTTTCATCCCAAATAAATTGTGTCATGTATTCTAAACAAACCCTCTTATGAGCAACTTCTAACTAGATATTTCGATGGATTAAGATAGGTAAGAGCCTGATTTTATAACTAAAGGCCGTGATAAATCTGTTTATCTGCATATTCCTTTACCAAACTATAATTTTGGACATCTTATATCAAGTTTGATATACAGATATATTCTTTTCTTTTAATTTTTTTGATAGAAATATACTTGCGATTTCTTATCATTTTCTTTTTTGTTTTTTAATTTTGATAGGAATATCTTTGTCACTTCTTATGTTATCTCTTGATGCCTTTTTCTTGATCATATTCCCAATAGACAAACATAGTTTTAGTAGAGGGCTGCAATGGAGAATCATGGCCCTGGATGTATTCTTGTGGCTCTAGTACCTAGTTCAAGGTGGTGGGGCCACAACAATACATCGATAACTTTGATTAAGTGGTTTCAGTAGAGTACTAAAAATTTAAAGATTAAAATATCAATATGGGGTAATCAAGGATTAAAGTATCAAATATGGGATAACTAAGGATTAAAGTATCAGTACCCATTACCATAAATACAAGATATTGGAGGGATGGGAGATCCATCATATGGATGGCCGAACCCTGCAGGAAGGTTGGGCGAAATTTCAAAAATTTTTCTCTCTCCCATCTGGGAATCACATTCCCTATTTTAGAAAACTTCATTTTCAATGATCAATCTTGAACCCAAAACCGGACTAGATCTGAAACCAAAGGGGAGGAGAGAGATATACCTAATATGAAGTAGCGGTAACTCCTAATGAACGTGTTCACGCCTAAGGAGAAGACCAAAACTTACTTCCATTGAAGATGACACAGTGTCTAAAGAAGCAGGATCAGCAGGATGACTCTTCATCAAGAACTAGGATTCATCAGCAAGAATTGATCAGGGGCTGGTGAGCACGACTTCAGATTGTTTCTTCCACAAGAGGAGATCGAACTGGGTAGGGATGGCAAGAATAGGAGAGAATTCTACAGGTTGTTGTGTGTGTTAAAACTAAGAAATTTGCCCCCTATTTATAGTCTTCTTTGGATCAACCTCCTAATCTAATTAGGAGAGAGTTTCTTGATCCAAATTTGATATTTGGATCTTGACTCTTAAATGGATAAGACTTATCTTATCATTTCAGCTAATCCTAATCAGATTATAAATTAGATCTTGCCTCCTTTTAATTAACTAATTTAAGCCCAGTTCGAACTGGGCTTTAGGCCCATTAAGCTTATGTGCTCACTTACTCCTTAACCTACTGCTTAGTTGGTCCTCTTTGTATGGCGTGGGACCCAAACATTGATCTACACATCAGCCACATGGGTTCAGCCCAGTCTTTGTTACAAGGCCTGGCTGAATTCATTGTAGGAGATAGTGAACCATTGAGTCCATCACCATCGACTGTGGGCACCTTATGAAAACCCAAGGACTGTGGGTAGATGCAAGATTATCCCATTAGGTCTTACCCTCAATAGTCTTACACTTAATCTCTTAGCCCATAATGATTAAACACTGCCTGACAAGAGAGGACCTCTCCCTCGGCTGCAAGGAACAGTGCTGCACTTTCTACTCACATGGATCCTAGGAATCAAAACCTTTTGCAAACATTTTGAAACCATAATATATATATATATATATATATATATATATATATATATATATATGCATATCTCTATATAAATATATTTTGCAAAACAAATCTCAACATTTGAAATCAATTACCAGCAGTTTAGGTTTCCATCAGAGAGAGTGCATTCCCCGATCATTCACTTTGTCCGAAAAGGGGTTGATCCTGTCACGGGATCACCCACTCAGGTGAATTCTCGGATTGTCCCAATATACGCAAGTTTTGACCCCCTCTAAGGATCTCACTGATTGGTACATCAAAGACGGTCCAATCCAACACCTAGTGCAGTATCATACTCGAGTCTAGGGGTCAGGTGTAACATTCCAGTTTTGCCCATCTGTCTCCAAGGTCCAAGGCAATACTAGAATTTGGTATGGTTCAGGGTTTCATGAAAACCCACACTACATGTACCTTAGGTATCACTCTGGTAGCTAAGACAAGGTACCTCAACAAACTTGGTGGCACATCAGTGTTAGCCTTGGCAAGATAAATCTCCCCAAATCTATCCAATGGCTGTGAAGATTTTAAACTAACACGAGTCTTATAAGTGTCTAGTATAAGGGTATTACGCAGAAACATACCACAATGACATGAATCAATTATGTACTTTATTCATTTACAATAAATGACAAAAGATACATCAATTTGATTGGAGCTAAGGGTATAACTGTCTAACAGCTCTCACTTGCACTTAGGTCCAATCGAGTACAAGCCGGAGTCCCATACTTTTCACGTGTTTCACAAACACTTTCTGTGTCAATGGCTTAGTCAATGGGTCTGCCACATTTTCCGTTGATGCTACCTTTTAACATCAATCTCCCGTATATCCAATGTTGTCGCACAACACTAGAATAGGTGATGTGCTGAATTCTAAATTCTAGAATGAACACCTTCATTCATTAGGTAGCCTCACTTATTGCAATGTGCTCAGATTGGGTTGTGGATTGTTATTCTTACTACATAGGACCCCATCATGAAGATGTAACCAGATGTTGACATTCTACCATTTGGATCTGACTAGTAGTTGGTATCAGTGTACCCTTATATCGATAATGAACTACCATCGAATACCAGACAAAACTCTTTTTTCTTTCAAAGGTATTTCAACATGTTCTTCACAGCTGTCCAATGTTCCTGCCCTGGGTTAGACTGGTATCTACTTACCACACTCACCGCTTAAGCAATGTTAGGACGAGTGCACAACATGGAATAAATGATGCTCCCTACGACTGAGGCATAGGGAATATCCTTCATGCCCTCAATCTCCTTGGGAGTCTTGGGAGACATATCCTTGGAGAGAATGAGTCCATGCCTGAAAGGAACATTTCCATTCTTGGAGTTCTCCATACTGTATCTCTTGACAATTTTGTCAATGTAAGTAGACTGGGATAATCCTATTATCCTCTTCGATCTATCTCTATAGAGTCGAAGTCCCAAGATATAGGTGGCTTCTCCAAGATCTTTCATGGAGAATTGCTGTGAAAGCCACACTTTCAACATAGTTAACATTCCTATATCTTTCCCAATGAGTAGAATGTCATCTACATACAGAACCAAGAACATAACATTATCCTCAAAGTTAAATTGTTTGACAGTAGAGTCAAACTGGATGTTCCAACTCCTAGAAGCCTATTTCAGTCCATATATGGATCGGTTAAGTTCGCATACCATGTGTTCCTGACCTGCAACAATGAATCCTTGCAATTGCTACATATAGATATCTTCAGTAAGATCTCCATTCAGGAACGTGGTTTTGATGTCCATTTGCCAAATCTCGTAGTTATGGTATGTTGCTACAGCTAGCAAGATCCTAATAGACTTCAGCATAGCCACCGACGAAAAGGTCTCCTCATAGCCGATTCCTTCTTTCTGAGTGTACCCTTTCGCCACAATACGAGTTTTATAGGTCTCAATGTTACCATCTGGGCCCCTCTTCCTCTTGTAAATCCACTTGTAACTAATTGCTTTCACCCTAGAGGGTGGGCCCACAAGAGTCCAGACCTTGTTGGTCTCCATCGAGTCCATCTCGGCTTTCATGGCATCTACCCACTTTTGGGAATTTATGTCCAACATAACTTCCGCATAAGTCATAGGGTCCTTCTCACTTGTCGTGGCTTCCACCAAGTAACTTTCTTGGTCATAGTCATAATGAACTGGAGGCCTAGATACCCAGGTAGACCTTCTAGGTTGAGTATCTGGAGTTTGTGGGACATCTCCCACTACTCCCAGGCTCTCATCATCAAGAACAACTTCTTGCTGAAGATTCTCCAGGATGTAATCTTCTTCTAAGAAACAAGCATTTCAACTGCAAAACACCTTTTGTTGTTTTGGATCATAGAATAGATAACCTACAAATCCTTTGGGGTAACCTACATATAAGCAACGACTGGTCTTAGATTCCAATTTGTCAGTACTAGTTCTTTTAACATGTGCCAGACAACCCCAAATATTCAAGTGTCTCACACTTGGTTTCTTATCGGTTCAAAGCTCATAGAGAGTCTTTGGAATGGATTTGGTTGGCACTCAGTTTAGCATGTAAGTCGCAGTCTCCAATGCGTATCCCCAAAAGGATGTAGGTAATTCTGAGTGGATGAGAAGTGATTAGATCATATCCAATAGGGTCTGGTTCCTCCTCTCCAACTACCGTTTAACTATGGTGTAGCGGGAGGGGTAATTGTGATACTATCCCATTGTCCTTTAAGTAGTCCCTGAATTTGTTAGAGGGATACTCACCACCTCGATCTGATCGAAGGGCTTTAATTTCTCTCCCCAACTGTTTCTCGACTTCTTGTCTGAACTCCTTGAACTTTTCAAAGGATTTAGACTTATGTCTCATTAGGTACATGTAATCATATCGAGAATAATCATCGGTAAAGGTTGTAAAATAAACGTGCTGATTACGTGTCCTAACATTCAGGGGACCAATACATCAGTATGTATAAGGTCAAGTGTGCTTGTAGATCTTTCAGGCTTACCGTTAAATGGCTACTTCGTCATCTTACCCTGAAGGCAAGGTTTATAGGTTGGAAGATCTTCTACGGTTAGAAAATCCAAAAAACCATCATTTACCAACCTTATGATACGATCTATGTTAATGTGGCCAAGTCGGTAATGCCACAGGCACGTGGGACTAATTGTATCTCGCTTTCTTTTCTTGGGGATTATTTCTGACGTAGTTTCGGTAATGTTTATTTCTAGAGAGGGATGGAGAACATAGAGACCATTCTCAAGTTCCCCATATGCCAGGAATTTGTTATTTCGTTTAATAGTAATCACATTACTAAACAAAATAGAATAACCATCCACGCACAATTTTGAGACAGAAATCAAAATTTTTCTTAAATTAGGTATGAAAAGACAATCTTTCAGTACAACAATCGCTTCTCTGAAAACTAATTCTACAGTGCCTATGGCCGTAACTACAATAGTTGCAAAAGTCCCCAAGTAAAGTGTCACTTCTCCATCACTCAGTCTTCCGCTTATCTTGAACCCCTATAGTAAGTTACATGCATGAGTCGAAGCCTCGGAGTCAAAACACCAGGAAGCAGAAGTGACCAACAAATTGATCTCTACAATGAAAGAATCGAACATACCTTGTTTCTTAGTCTCTAGGTATTGAGGACAATTCCTCTTCCAGTGGCCGGTCTACTTGCAGAAGTGATAGGCATTTGATGCCTTGTCTTTCTTTTGCTTTTTAGTTTTGTTACCCTTCTTCTGAGCCTTCTACTTTTTCTTGCCCGACTTACCACATTCAACAAGCATGGCTATCGGCTTATCCTTCTTAATCAGTTCTTCAACTCTCTGCAACATATTGCTGAGTTCCTAAAGGCTAACGTTTAGCTTATTCATGTTGTAATTCATGATAAACTGATTGAAGGATGGAGGTAAGGAATTGAGGACAACATCAATTTTGGTGTCATGATTTAGCCCTAACCCAAGAGCCTCCAGTTCATTGATATAACTGATCATCTTTAGACAATGGTCATGAACCTATTGGTTCTCAGTCATTTGTGCAGTCATAAACAATTTGAAGACCTTTTGTCGAGTAGAACGGTTCTGCTCTTCATACATAGTTTTCAGACTATCCAATATATCCTTGGACCGGTTTGATCTTATCAAATTGTCATTGTATCGGATCATCTAAAGAGGCTATAATATAACACTGGGCTAGAGAGTTTTTCTCTTCCATTTTTGATACTCTCTTCTTCGGGCCTCAGAAGCCCTATCACCCAGACGATCCGGAGCAGGGTTCTTAGCAATTTTGTCCAATTTCTTAGACGTCAGAACCAACATAAGGTTTCGGAACCAGATAGCATAATTAGGGTCCTTGAGTTTGTTATCATCCAACAACTTGGTGAAGTTTCCGTTTGCCATTTCTGGTAAAGGCAAAGCAGATTTATAAGTCCACAACCTAATTGATTCATGTCATCACATAGAAAGGGCATTTAATCTATGTTCCATTTCCATTTTGGGCATCTTTGAGATTCCCTCCAATCTTAGTGATGGAGATAGTTGTGTCTCTGGAAATGTGGGAAACCACGTGGGGTGCATGGAGCCAACTATTTTAGCTACAAAACCCCACCACCTTCTGTGAAGGATCTTATCTACTTATCTTATAACCTTTCCCTTTGGCCTCTGCCAGACAAGGTTCATAGCCATTTTAGGTTAAACCTTTCTCTCTAGTAAGTGCTCACCCATCATGTTTGTGAACGCCAAGGTACCGTGAGAGACTCTTCCATTTTAGGATAGGCCCCTCCCCATCGGTCTATGACGCCCCTATCATCTCATGAAGCAATCCAACCATCTGCATTAGCAGATGGATAGCCCAATTTTATGGTGCATCTCCACTCACCAATACAACCAACCATCATACTAATGATGGGAGGCCTTTAGAGAATTCATCATA
Organism: Nelumbo nucifera; assembly: GCF_000365185.1. The sequence goes on from NW_010729271.1 coordinate 449,128, forward strand.
TGAAATTCCCTATCACATGCACTTATATTTATTGGAGGGAACGGAAAACTCCTAGATCTGACGTAGGTCAAACCAAAGTGGCTCCCACTGACTTTAATAAAGCCAAATTCAAAGTGGGCCCGAAACGGCTAGGGTTCCAGGGTGTTCCTCTTGGGAAGAAACTGAAGTGGGCCCCACTAAGAAAGGGAGATCATCCAATGATCTTAAGGGCACCATGGCAATGATGTGCATTCAGCCATGGTGTTCGAAAGAGCCACTATCGAATTAACATGGGCCAAGCACTTATGGCCCATGTACGCAGCACATCACATCACATACATCATATGCATGAAATCCATAATTGATCCAATCAATTAAATAACTGTAAAACCCATAATTAAAATTTAGAAAACCTTTTCAGCCCATTTAAAGCCCATGATATTATCAAATAATATTATCTAGGTATATGGGCTGAACTGCAAAGAGTAGTTCGGTCCATATAGCATTTATGCTAAATTGGGCTAAAGCAGTTTTAACAAATCAAAACTGGGTTTTACAGGTGTGGACCGAATTGCATCTTGTAATTAACCATCAACCTTTCAGCCCATGAAGGAAATTTTAGGGCTGAGAACAGCCTCATTGAACCACAGATTCGGTCCAATCTGGTTCGAATGGGTATAGGGTTTGATGTTTAATTCAAGATCCAATTCAAGAAACATGATCTGAAAAAAAAGAAACTAATACATGACAATCAAGAATCAGAAAACAACAGCAGGAGGGCTGTTTGTAAGGCTACAACCCTGCAAAATAAAACTTAGTTTGCAGTTTCCAGAATTGCAAATCGCAGATTGTGGAACCCAAATCTGCAAAATTTTCTCCTTCGCGCTTCCAGCTTCGTCTTCAATGAAATAAAATAGAAAACCTATTTTTTCTATTAAAATTACATCAGAATTGAATTCCTATACATTCCGTATAAAATTAAAAAAAAATAAAAATTGATTACAAACCAAGAATGAATAGAAAAAACGCAGATGCACAGATTTCTTGCGCCACAGAAAGATTTTGATCTCCTCCATACGAACAGCCCAAAATTCAATAAGTACAAATAGAAAAATTCTTAATATATAACAGAATAAAAGAGATTTATTTTCAGATCATTTGCCCCAAACTAGGAACCAATTTTTTAGAAAAAATCGCAAACTGTGCAAATCGGGTAGAGCGCCTTCTGCCCATTTGCGCAGATCCAGATCTGATTTAATTCGGTTCAAGACATGAACCATGGCTCTGATACAACTGAAGGGATGAGAGATCCATCATATGGATGGCCGAACCTTGTAGCAAGGTTAGGCAAAATTTTAAAAATTTCTCTCTCCCATCTGGGAATCACATTCCCTATTTTAGAAAACTACATTTTCAATGATCAATCTTGAACCCAAAATTGGACCACACCCGAAACCAAAAGAGAGGAGAGGGATATACCTAATACGAAGTAGCAGTAACTCCCAATGAAGGTGTTTATGCCCAAGGAGAAGACCAAAACCCGCTTCCACTGAATATGACACAGTGTGTGAAGAAGCAGGATCAACAGGATGGCTCTTTAGCAAGAAACAAGATTCATCAGCAAGAATCGAATAGGGGCTAGTGAGCACGACTTCAGATTGTTTCTTCAACCAGGGTACAATATCAAGAACCTTTCTTGATCAATTCCATAAGAGGAGATTGAACTGGGTAGGGATGGCAATAATAGGAGAGAATTCTACAGGTTTCTATGTGTGTTAAAACTGAGAAATTCACCCCCTATTTATAGTCTTCTTTGGATCAATCTCCTAATCTAATTAGGAGAGAGTTTCTTGATCCAAATCTAATATTTGGATCTAGACTCTTAAATAGATAAGACTTATCTTATCCTTTTAGCTAATCCTAATCAGATTATAAATCAGATCTTGCCTCTTTTTAATTAACTAATTTAAGCCCAGTTTGAATTGGGCTTTAGGCCCATTAAGCTCATGTGCTCACTTATTCCTTAACTTGCTGCCCAGTTGGCTCTCTTTGTATGGCGTGGGACCCAAACAATGATCTACACATCAACCACATGGGTTCAGCCCAGCCTTTGTTACAAGGCTTGGGCGAATTCATTATAGGAGATAGTGAACCCCTGAGTCCATCACCATGGGCTTTTAATGGGACTAACATTTACACTAAATGGTCATTGGGTCTAGCCACCTTATGAAAACCCAAGGACTGTGGGCAAATGCAAGATTATCCCATTAGGTATTACCCTCAATGGTCTTACACTTAACCTCTCAGCCCGTAATGATCAAACACTGCCCGACAAGAGAGGACCTCTCCCTCGGCTACAAGGAATAGTGCTACACTCTCTACTCACATGGATCCCGGGAATCAAAGCCTTTTGCAAACATTTTGATACCATAATATATATATATATATATATATATATATATATAT
>NW_010729271.1:451710-465877 GCF_000365185.1 Nelumbo nucifera
CTTTGTCTGACAAAGGGGCTGATCCTGTCATTATGACCACCCACTCAGGTGAATTCTCGGACTGTCCCAACATACGCAGGTTTTCGCCCCCTCTAAGGATCTCACTGATTGGCACATCAAAGACAGCCCAATCCGACACSTAGTGTAGTATCATAATCGAGTCTAGGGGTCAGGTGTAACATTCCAGTTTTGTCCATCTGTCTCCAAGGTCTAGGGCAATACTAGAATTTGGTCTAGTTCACGGTTTCAAGAAAACCCACACTGCATGTACCTCAACTATCACCCTGGTAGCTAAGACAAGCCACCCCAACCAACTTGGCGGCACATCAGTGTCAGCCTTGACAGGATAAATCTCCCCAGATCTATCCAAGCGCTGTAAAGATTCTAAACTAACACGATCCTCATAAGTGTCCAGTTTAAGGGTATTACACAGAAACATACCACAACGACATGAATCAATTATGTACTTTATTCATTTACAATAAATGTCAAAAGATACATCAATCTGCTTGGAGCTAAGGGCATAACTATCTAACAGATATGCCATAACGAGGGGTGGAACCAAGTTATTGAGTGGGGTCCTTGCCCCCAACCTTTTCCATCCCCTATTCCCACAACCATATTGGGTTAATACTTCCACCCCACCCCCACTTATTAGAGAAAATGTTATTAGGTGGGTGATCTAATTTTGTTTTCTTGGAACCCTAATTCTAACATTAACATAATTAGCGGTGGCAATTGGGCTGGTTGGGTTGGGTTTGGGTTCAGCTTCAGCCCAACCCATTTAACCCATTAATGATCATGTTATATAAAATTAAATGGGTTGGGTTCAACCCAAACCCGCCTTGACCCAGTCCAACCCGTCTAAACCTAATAATCTTAGGGTAAATTTCTTAAACTACCCTTACGGTTTAGCTAATTGACTAAGTGTACCATTTATGTTTGAAAATTGACTAATGCTACTCCTATTGTTTCTGATAATTGACTAATACTTCCTTTACCGTTAGTATCCATTATTATTCTATCAAAATTCGTATACACATGAGACCATGTGGTGTTTAAAATTCTTTTAAAATCCAATATTACCCCCCTGTCCCGAATTCATTTTGAGACAACCTATAAAACATTGTTCATCATCTCTTCTAACTCTCGGCACAACAACGGAGAATCAGCATTGACCTTCTCCACCTCCGCCTAGGTCCCTTCCCCGATCTCTCTCTCCTCTTCCCTCTTTCTTTCCCCTTCTCCTTTTCCATCTTCATCTCTATTCATTGTTTTCTTGACGGTGAACAAAGAACTATTGCGAGGGAGACGAATATTTGTTGTGTCAAAGATGAATAGGGAATTATTTATCGTCTTCCTCCATCTTCATCTATGTCCATACCTCTTAAAGACGAATCTCTATTCATTCATAGGCCAAGGTGGCATCTTCTGCTATGTCAAAGGTGTCGAGCCAAAGGCGAGTCCTATTGCAAGGAGATGAATTTCAGCTACCCGTTTACCCCAATGGCGTTGCTTTACTCCTCTATAGAGATTGGTGGTGTAGCTTGGAGCGGCTGGAGGTCTGAACATGTTCCTGCCACGTTGTCCCAATTTGTTCATCATCATCGTCTGGCCCTAAGGGCTGAGATTCAATGCATCACTCCAATATTGGAGAAGTTGTTGCTGTTGCTGAAGGTTGAGATGATACAATGTGAAAATCTAGGAACTCTTGCCATGTTTGAACACGGGGACCAAACTTCTTCAATAGCCCAAAGTGGAGGCAATTTTCTACCACAACTAAATTGCTAATAATCAAGAGAGACTAAGAGAGAGCGCTAATAATCAAGAGAGATTAAGAGAGAGTGTTATGCTGAGAGGGAGAAATGTTCTCAGTAGTTCAAGTGCACTCAATATTTTGGTTTCTATTTATAAACCCTTTTATGACTGTTGGGTTTGTTCCAATGGATAGGAACTACCCACAAATCTCTCTAAACAGTTGGGATTAGCTTCCATTGGGATGAGACACTTGTCCTTGGTCGTTGAGACATTTTTTCAACCAACAACTACTCTAGTGGACCAAGTTTAAAAGAGATAATTCAAAACAGATTTTATTTTATAGGAAAATAATAAATAACAATAATAATTGAAAAAGATGTGTTGATTGTATGTGCATGCTGGTCCACATAGAGCAAATACTCCACCGATCGTGTGGTTATTCCCGTTGGCCTACAGATAGAACTACACGTCGAGGATGATATATATCGAGGGCCATAGGCCACTCGGTCCAAAATCTCCCACTTGGCCGTATAGGCCCGAGATGTACTAGCTGCCCAGTAGTCCTATTGACCTCACGTGCCATTTAAAATTGCCCATCAATTAAATTGGGATTGGTCAACGGTTTGGCAACTATTTCACATGTTGGCACATATTCAATTTATATTTTTTTGCGTACATCAAGAACATAATGATGTTGTAGTAGCATATGCTTTTCAACCAGCCCAATCTCTTTATCTTTGATGATCTTGATTGTGGCCTGATCAATTTTTTTGTTCATGGCCGGTCTTGTAGGTATGCGGTGTACCTTCCACCTTGACCTTTTCAATAAACTTGTGGATCCATATTGCTTCATTGCTTCAACTGTAGTTTTATTGTAATAAACTCCATTTTCATTGTGTGTTTTGTTACACTCTTTCTAGGAGACTGCTCCTCCTTCCAAGAGGAAAATATAATTAGTAGTAGGTTGTGATAGCTAAAATTATAACCCTAGCAAGTGCACTAGTAATCAAGTAGTATAAAAATATCGTTCCCACGAGGATTTAACAAGATAAGTATTAGAACTACAACATTCCTTAATTATTTGGCAATCAATAACTGAATATGCAACGATTAATTGAAATCGCCAGGACCATTGGTCCACCTAACCATTCCAACGAATATTAAAGGATGAGATTAACCAAGATAATTTGTCATTCCCATAAGCTGAAGTTTTTTCAATTTTATTTAATATTCTTTCCCAAGATATATTAAACATTCTTCTATCAAGTCAACCCTCGATCCCTTGACTAGAGTTCTCAAGATAGAAATGCATTAAGTGCAAGAAAAACTTATACATTCAGATGAATCATGTGTATATATCCTTATATACCATTCAATTCACACCATGAATTATGTGGTCTAATATATGAATTCCTCTCCCGATTCATTCATATAAACCTAATCAATTAAGAGATGGCCACTCCTAATCACATTAAGCAAATAACTCATAGACTATATGGCAATCACGATCTTGGAAAAATCATATTAATAAAAATATATTCATTGTCATGGTTAGGCTTTCCACAGCCCTAGGTATAAATAAATCAGTTCATAATAAAGAAAATAAAGCAAACAAGAGGAAAGGAAGAACTCATGATTTCGCCCTTGGAGCTAAGATCTCTTCTTTTTCTTGCCGCCACCTCCTTCTTGCTGATCTCCTTCTTGAAGTTTTCTTGATGATCTTCTTGATTACATCAGAGGGAAATTCAGTAATTGATTGATGCGAAAAGCTAGTCCCCCCCCCCCCTTTATATAGCTTTAGGAGGAGGACTCTTTATCTTTATAGAATTAGAATTGAAATTTAAATCTGATAGGACTCTTTATTCTTGAATTCGAGTTGGACTTCTTTAATAAGTTGGGCTGCTACAAGGCTTTTATGCGAATTGGGCTTCAGCTGTGAACTGGGCTTTACTACGAATTTGCTTCGACTTAGAGCCCGGTTTTGAAATCGATGTAGACCAACTCTGTCAAAATCCAAAACATGAAAGTTGTAGATCTCACTCTTATCTTTGCAGTGCATCTTGAATCAGCCCAATCAATGCTCGGATGTGAGAGTTAGGCCCAGATTACTGAACGGTGCCGAAACTGTGAAAAACCATCCAATTAGCCTTGTTTTCCTTCTTGCGACTTCTTTCCTTGCCCTGAATCAAAATACAAGAATAATGAGTCCAATTAAGTACTAATTAAATATAAAAGACTGAATATTTGGGGATAAAAATATGATAATTTTTATTCTCATCAGGTTGTCTCCTGCAAAATAAAACTTATATCACAATATTTTATCAATTTCAAATCATTGCATTGCTAGGTTAATTTATAATATTTTTTTTTACTCCTTGAATAATTCTTAGTATCTCTCTAATCACCTTCTAATGCAATTTCCAAGGTTATTTTAATATTAACTAGCAATACCTTTTGCATATGCTCAATTGTATCAACACATCACATATAATGCATTTTTTTTTGCTTTAATGTATATAATGCATTTGAACATATGTATTTGTTTTCCTTTTCTCTGATTCCTTTTTCATGGAGTCTTTTCCTTACATATTTTTTTTTCCTTTCTTAGTTGGAGTTCTTATCAGATTAAATATTTTCAATCAAAATAATTTAATCCAAGTAGGATTATTGTGAAAGAGAAGAATTCTTCCCTTTTCTTTAATACTTGGTAAAAGAAATTGATATTACACATAATATCTTTCATTTCAAGTCTAGAAGCTAACCATAATTTGGTTTTTCCTTTTTCCTATGATACATAATATCATGTGAGAACTATATATATATATATATATATATATATATATATATATATAATATCATGTGAGAACTCCCATTAATGAGTATAAAGCTTTATATTCATAACTCATTGTAAAAAGTACAAGACCACTTTCTAGAGTCTCATTTTAGTCCATATAATGCTTATTTTAATTTATGCATTACATACTCTTTTTTTTGTCCTCTAGAATTTGTATTTTTTTTAGTCACTTTTGTACCACGTGTAACCCTTGGAATCTTTTAGGAACATCTTACCTTTTTATTACCTAGCCTTTTTTTTATAAATGGGGTCTAACATATAAATATTTTGAACCCTATATTTTTATATGTGATAGGTCTTGCTTCCTACCATTCCACATTTCAAGATTCTGATGGCTATATAATATGGTGGATACTTGCATTTTCTTAGGCATAGGATTTTTGGCAGTAGCTAATTCCTTGGCTATACATTAATATGGTGGATACAACCATTTTACATGCATAATACTTTTCAATTAAAAGTTCTATATTAGTTTCAATCACTTTATTATATTATCAATTATAGCTTCAAACATTGCATTTTCATGTTCCTCAAAAATTAATTCTATATCGGGTTCCATAAAAGTTAACATGGCTAATATTGCATTTTGATTATCTTTCACAAACTTTTCATATTCTTTATTTGTCTTCGGAGATGTCTCATCTTTTGGAGATAAATGAATTTCCTTGTCTACTATGTAATTTATCTCTTCTCTTTCCAAAATTCTCCTAATTCTCCTTTCCACATATGAAAATTAGTTCCAATTTAATTTCTCAATTTTTCTCAATTCACTAACTACAATTGCTGATCCTCCCATGCTTTCCATTCCAACTTCTTTTAGTGTGTATTTTAATACTATTTCACTCCCACTATCCTTGTTCTTCCTTAATTAATAGGGATAGTAATTTCTCTATTAGCTTTTATTATTTTAAACTTTAGGAGTATATTTTCTACTCCTAATTCTGAGGGAGTATATGTATAAAATAGGGATTGAAGTGTGATATTTTAGAGAGGACTAAAACAATAAATGTTTCAACAATTCAAAGACTATATTGCAATTATAAGAAAATTGAGGATCACATAATAATTGTTCAAAGAGGATAAGATGGACCTCTAGTACATGGTGTCCAAAATAAAATTAATTTATTTAAAAGTTTAGTTGATGTGTTAATTGTTGCTCTTAAAATTCAAATGAGATTTAATAGGATAAGATGTTATCTTGAAGAGATAAAGGTAGACAACAGATATGCTAGACTCCTATTAGAGACAAACCAATTTCAACGTAAATAGGGAGTCCAAAAAAAAATTCTAATGATCTTTTCTAGGAAATTAAATAGGAAAGTAAGCAGTGGACTAGTGGTTAACAATCCAATAATTGAATCATTTAGGTGCAATAATCTTAAAAGAACATCTTGCAAAAAAAAAAAAACAATTTAGTTTCAAAATGGAAAATGGCCACAAGGTTTTTTTTTAGGAGAGTAGTCTACCAAAAAACAAAGGATTAGAAATATATATCAAATGGCCTAATAAATCACTCTAGCAAATAGCTATGAGATAGTTCCATTTTTTAACAAGTTTTGATCACTAAAAACTAGGAATATTATGAGAAAGAAATTCCATCACTCCAATGTGAATCAAATACTAATGCACCAGTTCAATGAAAAAGAGATGCAAATCCAAAATTTTCTCATTTGAAACTTTAATAAAGTAGTATCATTTTTTTTTTAATTTCAATATGATATTAATTCTTGTAATTCCTTTTTTTAGCCAACAACTTGAACAAAACTAAATAACAAAAGGGTAGATTTAATAATAAGAATTTAGAACCCAAAATGTTCAAATGACTGCCACTCGGTCCAACAGTTGCTGCAACGACTGCCCTTCTCCGTGGAAGAGCGGCGGGTAACCCATCCCATGGTTTTGGGGAGTGAATGAAATTATCTGCTGATGCTGTGGATAGTGTTGTTGGTGCTGTGGCGATAGCTGATGGAACAAAGTCAACGGTGTTGTTCTGAAATGGCTGGTCATCTCTGTTTGTTGAGATCCATCAAAGGTGAAAGGGAACACAATCATGGAAGAAGGTCGAGTAATCACCGTATCTGTAGTAACTGTACTACTACTGAAGAAACTGAGACGTGGGTTGCTTAATCTGTGATTGAAACACAAGAATTCTTACATTCAGGGCTTCGTATCTTCTTGAGAGGCCTGGGTGATATGGATGCCCACTCAAAAACCAGCATCCATTGGCGCCCCTCTAAGCTAATTGGATTCTTGCTCTTGTCTTGAGTCTCACCACATCCCTGTTTCGGCTATTGACGTTTGCCATGTCGGCTGCACTGATGCTACCGCCCGCTCTGTTGAGAAATAGATGAGATCTGGATTGACAAACAAAAAGGAAAAACAAAAAAGAAGATAAAAGAAACCAGATTAACGCTGATGTCGGTGCCAGCACTAGAATAACATGAAGAAGGGGACGAGGAGACGGAACGAAGGTGACAGAGAGAGAGGGTCGAAGAGGAGGATGATGGTTGGGTTTGAAAGGTTAGGGTTTTGATGAATTAGTGTTTCTTTTCCAAATCATAGTTTTATTTTGAAAATTTGAAGAAAAATAAAGGGTAAAATAGTCTTTTTGTCTTTCCATTAAAGGGCACTAGCGGTAAGGGAAGTATTAGTCAATTGTCAGAAACAATAAGGATAGTTTTAGTCGATTTTCAAACAGTAAGGGTACACTTAGTCAATTAGCTAAACTATAAAGGTAGTTTAAGAAATTTACGCTTAATCCTATATTTATGTACTTAAAACAAAAAACTAACTCTTATTTGTTATTTACACAAGTGGTGAAGGTTCAAATCACTCTGTATATTAACCACTTTTGGACTGTTTTTATATTGTAATAAAAATAAAAATTATAGCTATAAAAGTTGAAATATGTCTATAATTATAAATTTGAAAAAAATAATCTAATATTTATTTTTCTCCAAAAAATTATTAACAACTGAAAATTAAAAAATAATTTATTTTATCTACCTTAAATGATTTATATGTTTATATATTTTATTTTACATATAAATTATATGTTAAAAATGAAAACATATTTACTAGTTGAAAAAATAGAGCTATTATTTATATAAAATACTAAATAATAAATATTTCTAAAAAATTTAAGAAAAATAAAAAGTATAATTACAAAACTAGAATAGAGTTATAACTATAAAAACTAAAATATAATAATAATAATTATTGTATGATGCGTACATGTTTTTAGAGCCTTTGTATTATTGATCCTAATGTTTCTCTTAACCTATTAAAGTGTGCATGTCTTATGTTTATACTTTATACCTTATTCATAGATAATTCAATTTTAAATATTGCATATGCTTTCTTGACATATTCAAGCATTTTCATATCATTCATCCATATCTATGCATTTTGAAAACATATCTGTGTCCAAGTTATCCAAAATGATATTCGATACCATCATACCGATTCAATCCTTGGCATAGTAAAGGTGGTTTTGATACCATGAAGACAAAGGCATGATAAACATTGGTACCCAAGGGGAAAGGTGGTTATTTATCACATTCACGGGGTAACTTCAATTGGTCAAAATCCTTCACGGTGTTTATCTTTCTGGCAGCATTGATTTGTCCCTTCCCAAAAGTAAAGATGGTTTACTATCTCTTATGGATAGGTATTCATCAAAATTTATGGATGTTTTGATTGGTCATAAGTCTTCCGGTTTCATGTATTTTTTATATCATAGATTTTTCAAAAAGGGTGAGTTTTTCAAAAGTATATATTTTGTTAGAGATATTACAACTGTAAATTAGTTGTACAACTGTCATTTGTTACAATAACCTTCGTGCTTAGGTGTACAAATGTTAATCGGTTATTTTCTCCTCCAAATTATATTTATAAATATCTCAGTCACTTAATGAAATCACAGTCTTCTTCTCCAATTGTTGCTTTGTGTTCTGCGTCTGAACCAATTTTACATGGTATGAGAGCGCTTGGGATAATCTTTCGATCCGTGGCCAATCGCCGTCAACATTTGTACACCTAAGCACGAAGGTTGTTGTAACAAATGACAGTTGTAATATCTCTAACAAAATATATACTTTTGAAAAACTCACCCTTTTTGAAAAATCTATGATATAAAAAATACATGAAACCGGAAGACTTATGACCAATCAAAACATCCATAAATTTTGATGAATACCTATCCATAAGAGAAAGTAAACCATCTTTACTTTTGGGAAGGGACAAATCTATGCTGCCAGAAAGATAAACACCGTGAAGGATTTTGACAAATCTATGCTGCTTCATAGACGGATCTTTGTCATGTCCTGACCCAACCTCGCCGGAGTGGACTGCTTGGGAGAAGTGCAAAGCCATGGTTGTGGCATGGATCCTCAATTCGCTGATAAAAGAAATCTACGATAGTGTGGCATTCGTAGATTCAGCCTTTGATGTGTGGAAGGAACTGGAAGTCCGATACTCGCAGAGTGACATTCCAAGAATCCATCAATTGAAACATGATTTGGCCATGCTACAGCAAGCCGATCTCTCTGTCACCAGCTACTTCACCAGATTAAAAACACTCTGGGATGAGCTCAGCACCTTGATCACTTATCCAAAATGCGCATGTGGCGCTGCTATAAAGATACTTGCGGCTGAACGTTAGAAGGAAAGATTGCATCAATTCCTTATGGGCTTGCATGAAAACTACAACACCATACGGTTCAGCATCCTTGGGTCAGATCCATTGCCCTGTCTCAATAAGGCATATTCTTTGATACTTCAAGAATAACGTCATCAACAGTCTATTTCTCTTTGTGGCCCGCCGGTTCCTGAAGCATCGGCACTGCAAGCCTCGTTTCAACCACCACCTCGTGCTTCAAATGGACCAGCTTGAACCAAGATTCGATGCGATCATTGCCAACGATAGGGGCATTACTCAAGACAAATGCTACCAATTAGTCGGATACCCTCCCAACTGGGGAAAAGGAAAATATGGCCGTCAAAGCAACAAGGCCCCAGCTACCTGGCCTAGCAATGGATCGAGTTCTTATGCAATTGGAACTGAATCCATTCCTTCACAGCCTTGCAACACCACTGATACCTCTCCAATCAATGGACTTACCATGCAGCAATATACACAACTGCTCTCTTTGTTGAACATAAGCTCCCCTGAGTTTGCAGTGGCAAATGCATTCGGTAATGACTTCCTATTTCTTAGATCTTGGACAATGAAGCTTCTGACCACATGGTTGCTTCATACCTGAATTTTACCACACACTGCAACCTCACTAAACCAGTTCATCTATCCACTGGTGACATATGTCCAACAAGCCGACAAGGCTATGTTTCTCTAGCTAATGGGACTTTTCTTCATAACGTGCTATACATGCCACAATTCAAGTGCAATTTACTGTCCATTAGTAAACTTACTGCTCAAATAAACTGCATGGTATTACTCTTCCAACCTTTTGTGTCCTCCAGGACCTTGCTTTCCAGATGGTGATTGGAGTGGGTAAACTCCACCATGGTCTCTACCACTTCAAGTTTGTGGATTAGACACCCTCATCTACTTATTCGACTGTCTTTGAAGATAATTGCACCATATGGCATAGGCGACTTGGCCAAGCTTCCAAAAGTAGTATTTCTTCTATTCTTGGTGTTCAAACTAGCTCCCAAAACACTTGTTGTGATGCTTGCCACCGTGCCAAACAAGCACGGGTTCCATTTCCAATCAGCACAACTCGTGTTTCTCAACCATTCAAGCTTCTTCACTGTGATATATGGGGAGGCTATCGAACTCCTTCACATTCTGGGGCTCATTCTTTTCTAACAATTGTAGATGATAAAACCCATTGTACTTGGGTATATCTGCTATGAAATAAATCAGAGGCAGTCCCTTTCCTCATATACTTTTGCAACATGGTGCATAAACAATTCAATTGTTTAGTTCAAATGGTTAGATCCGACAATGGCTCTGAATTCATGTCACGGCCACTGCAAGAGTACTTCCTTCACCATGGCATCTTGCATCAAACCACTGCATTGATACCCCCGGTAAAATGTTATAGTTGAGCGCAAACATCGACATTTTCTGAAAGTAGCTCGTGCTTTGAAATTTCAGGCCTCACTCCCTACTTCATTTTGGGGTGAATGTTTACTGACAGCCGCTTACATCATCAACCTTCTCCCTACATCGGTGTTATCTAGCTACTCACCTTTTGATGCACTATTTCATTCACCACCATCATATGAACATTTACGTGTATTTGGGTGCCTATATTATGCTTAAGTGCATCCCGACCCCTTGATAAATTTTCAAGTAAGGCTATTAAAGGTATCTTTGTTGGCTACCCACATGGTAAGAAAGGATACCGTATATTCAACCTAACCACTGGTCGTATATTTGTTTCCCTGTAAGTTTTTATGAACATATCTTCCCCTTCTCCCAAACTCAGAAACCCCATCCATCCCCCATCATTCCTTTACCACAATCAAATGAGACCCACATTGATACTGCTCTCCAGTCCACAAATGAGATCATTGCCGAATACACTCAAAACTCAACCCCTCCAACTCCTAATATCCATGAACCTGAACCCACCACTGTGCCTCTTTCACCCACAAATCAATAGATCCCAGCTATCACCACACGACCATAATGGTTTCACAAAGTCCCAGCCCGACTACAAGATTACATATATTCCCTCCCACCATCATCCTCTAATAATGCAACCAGTTCATTAGAGGTTGAATCCACTACATATGCCCAAGCAACCTTTGACCCTCGATGGAAACAAGCGATGGATGATGAAATTACAGCCTTGGAAAAGAACAACACTTGGACTCTTGCAGAACTGCCACATGGTAAACGATCTATTGGTTCAAAATGGATTTATCGCATTAAATATCGTGTTGATGGCTCAATCGAGCGGTTCAATGCACGTTTAGTAGGCAAGGGCTACACCCAAGTGGAAGGTGTTGATTTTCATGACACATTTGCGCCTGTAGCAAAATTAGTTATAATACGTTGCGTACTTGCTATTGTCATAGTCAAGAATTGGAACATTCACCAACTAGATGTTAACAATGCTTTTCTACATGGAGATCTTGATGAAGAAGTCTACATGACTATCCCTCCTGGTTTTGCCAAACAAGGTGATTGTCGAGTATGTAAATTGTAGAAATCTCTTTATGGGCTCAAACAGGCTTCTTGCATGTGGTTTCATAAATTCACCCAAATTCTTCTTTCCCTAGACTTCACTCAATCTATGACAGATTTTTCATTGTTTACCAAACAAATTACACTGCTGCCGTAGTTTATGTTGATGATGTTATAGTTGTTGGGAATGATCCCTTAGTCATTTCTTCTCTCAAAGCCTACCTCAATGAGCACTTTGGAATCAAGGATCTTGGACCACCCAGTTTTTTCTTGGGCCTTGAAGTAACCCGCACTGATTCAGGCTTATTTCTCAACAACAAAAATATATTCGTGAGATACTTCAAGATACAGGAATGATAGACTGCAAGCTTGCACCAACACCCATGGAGTGCCAAAGACACTTCATTGACACTTCTAGTCCATTTCTGGCTGATCCCACACAATATCGTAGGCATATTGGCCGACTAATGTACCTCACTGTCACTGGACCAGACTTATGCTTCACTGTCAACTGCTTAAGTCAGTTCATGCATGACCCCAAGCAAGAACATCTCGATGCTGCTTTGCGTGTTGTCTGCTATCTCAAAGGCACTTCCTCTTCTAGCATCTTCATGGCAGCCCAGAATGACTTCATCCTTCGAGGATTTTGTGACTCAGATTTGGCCAACTGCCCACTAACACAACGTTCCACTACAGGCTACATTACCATGCTTGGCAACTCTCCCATATCATGGAAAACAAAGAAGCAACATACTGTTTCATGCTCCTTTACTGAAGCTGAGTATCGTGCAATGGCAGGCACAACTTCTGAACTCTTATGGCTCAAAAGACTCCTTGCTGAACTCACCATCTCTGTAATGCCATACCTCTATATTGTGACAGTAAGGCTACCTTACACATCGCAGCAAATCTAGTATTTCACGAGCGTACAAAACACATCGAGATCGATTGCCACTTTGTTAGAGACCATGTTCAGCAAGGAACCATCCATCCACAACATTTACCTAGTTACAACCAGTTGGATGACTTGTTTACTAAAAGCTCTCAACTCCGATCAATTTCATCACCTTTTATCCAAGTTGGGCATTCGACTGATCCATGCTCCAACTTGAAGGGGGGGCGTTAGAGATATTACAGCTGTAAGTTAGTTGTACAACTGTCATTTGTTACAACAACCTTCGGGCTTAGGTGTACAACTATTAGTTGGTTATTTTCTCCTACAAATTTTATTTATAAATATCTCAGTCACTTAATGAAATCATAGTCTTCTTCTCCAATTGTTGCTCTGCGTTCTGTGTCTAAACCAATTTTACATATTTTTCCTTATTTTTTAAGAGAATCTCTTAAATTATCCATAAGTTTTAAGAACTAGGTTTATACACCGTTATTGTTTGCAAAATCCCTTAAAGCATCCCAAAGTTTTTTGACAATTAGCATCATTGTTAAACAATTGAGAAAAAGATTGAAATGTCAAATTTGCCTTTTATTAATCTTCAAAATTTTCCAAGACAGAACATTTTCTGAATAATGTGACAGATAGTAAAGCTAAATGAAAACCTTGGAAATCTCACAGAAATTTGATCAATAAATTGTTACCGTCACCACCTCTCTCTCTTTAGTATTTTGGACACAAGCAGAGAGGAGAGACACCGTCTAGGCATCCATCACCGGTATTCATCATCTATAATACCAAACCTCTCTAAACTCAATAATGGTAACGAAGTCATGGTGTTTAATCTATTTCTAAATTCACGATGGTTGAAATTTCCATACTCAACATTAAAATTGACCTAGATAAGTGCAGACAAAAATTCATCTTGGGTCATGAGGTGTAGGACTCCATGTCTCCATGTGATATGGATCCCGGATCCTGCTCCGAATGCATCCCAGCTAGACCACCCGCCACCCGAGCACCACCTTGCATGAGAGTCTCACATGCAGCCTGCCACCTTGCATGAGGGAATATTTTCAGTTACAAGAAGATTAATTCGGTTATTCAATGATCCTCTACTACTAGTTGTAACAGATTGGGTTATATAAACACCTCCATATGAGAATAAACATATACAGTGAATTACTATCCAAAATTGTCCTTTGTTCTTAACTCCTCTGTGAGCGGTGTTGAGCACCATTGCTCGGGGAAAGAAGAAGATCTCTTCTCTTATCAGAGAAAAGATCGATACCATTTTGGTATCAAAACCACTGGATCCTCGGTAGCCAGAAGTGGGGGACGTGGAACTTCAGCTCAGCAGCACCGAAAAGAGCCAGAAAGATCTCGGGTGGAGATTGGACAAGGTCATTCAGAAGCTCAATCTCTTGACCTCAGGCGAAGGTGGATCTAGACAGAGTGCTCCGGAAGACTCACAGACCTAGGGCGGGGAGAATGGTGGTGGGAG
>NW_010729271.1:478265-496188 GCF_000365185.1 Nelumbo nucifera
AGATCTGAATGTGATTCAGATCTGGAAACCTCCTAATAGGATTAGGAGGGGGCTGATCTAATCTGCAGATAAGATAAGGGTTTACCCTTATCATTTGAAGGGAATTCTGATCCAAATATGATTTGGATCAGCAATTCCTAATGGGATTAGGAGTTGATCCCTTTAAGCTTATAAAAGGAGGAGGGGGCGGCAGCCTTAAGAAGATATTCATATTCACATCCTCTTCAGAGCTGAAACCACAGAAGAGAGAATTCAGCATCACTGCGCTAAACTTTCTTGCCGCCTCCTCCCAACCGCCGCCATATCTGGTAGTTCGATCTCCTATTCTCAGTGGGAGTGATTAAGATTGGATCTTGATATCAGTCCTTTGTGAAAGGGCTGATTGGAAGTAGTGCTCACGTGTCGTCCAGTTGATTCTTGCGAAGGATCTGGTTCTTTTGAAGAACACTGTTGATTCTGCTCCATCCTGCACTGCGCCATCTTCAGTGGGAGCAGTTTTTGGTTCCTTCCTTGGGCGTGAACACCTCCATTGGGAGATACTATTTCTCCGTATCAAGTATATCCCTCTCCTACTGCTTTTGTTCAGATCGGGTTCAGTTCTTGGTTCAAGATTGATCCTTGAAAAATATGATTTTTCTAAAATAGGGAATACGATTCGTAAGAGGATGGAGAGAAATTTTTGAAATTCGCCCATTCTATTCCGCAAGATTCGGGTGTCACCCGAGCACCACCTTGCATGAGAATCTTGCATGTAGCTTGCCACCTTGCATGAGGGAATATTTCCGGTTACAAGAAAATCAATTTGGTTATTCGGTGATCCTCCACTACTAGTTGTAACGGATTGGGTTATATAAACACCTCCGTCTGAGAATAAACATATATAGTGAATTAATATCCAAAATTGTCCTCTGTTCTTAACTACTTTGTGAGCGGTGTCGAGCACCATTGCTCGGGGAAAGAAGATCTCTTCTCTTATCAGAGAAGAGATCGATACCATTTCCATGGCTGTGCCCTCCTCTTTCCGGTAGTAGTTGCAAAGAGAAATCAGTCATGTCTCCTCTAACAACTATTAGTCATATTTTTTGCCATTGAGAATTCTATCACATTAAGGCTGTGTTTGGTTTGAAGGAAAAAGTAGGAAAAAAAAGAGAAATCTTTACAAACCTTATATAGATTTTCCTACTTTTCCCTTCATTTCCCTATCTTTTCCTTCAAACCACACATAACCTAAAGGTAAATTATAAGTATGCAGTCAAGAAAAGAAAGGTAATAAAGCTCAATGTAATTAAGAAAACTGAGATGTTTTTGGTATTAAAGAATCCTAATTCACCTTATTGTGGTGGAGTTTGCAATTGCGAATTTTCGATAGAGTAGGAATGAAAAGGGTATAGACATGGAGAAATGGGAGGATTTAGGAAAGGAGAAAGAAAAGGGAAGGTGGATTTCAGTAAACGGCCAAAACCAAAAGCTTTAACAAGACCAGCAATGGTGTCACCTTCAGCAATGGAATATTCTTGTCATAGTATTGCCCCATTTGCTTGCTATGACTATTGTTGGATTGCAATTGGTCAAAATTGAAGCATTAACACCTTCGGTGGTCACTACTCTGGTGTTGCTGGTTTGAATGGAGAAAAATAAGGGAATTGGGGCGCTGATTGATATGATGCAATATAACCTCCATGAACTGAGTTTGTCCCAATTCATGAGGCTGTAACCAAGACTGGGGTCAACAGTCACGTGCAATCACATGTAAACCAAATGTAATGGAATATAATGAACTGTAAAGAGTGTATAAATCCAACCGTGTATTGTGAACATCTCCCATTGACAACTTCGGGAGATGTTCCAAATGCATGCTGAGATGTGTATGTGGGGTGTTTGTGGGACACCCTCTGTGGGGTGCAGATGTAATCTCTTAAAATTTAAGGGTAGCTCAATAGATTTTTCCTTGTATGGGAGATGCTTCCAATATACAATTGGGATGTGCTGTGAGGTATTGTGGGGTGCTAATGTGAACTCTTTTTTATTATCATCCACATCCCTCTCTCTCTCTCTGCTCATGGCTCATCCACATCTTACACTCTTACTGTTGGGATGGGATGTGCTGTGGGGCGCAAATGTGAATTCCTACTCTTGAGGGATATTCCACTCCTATGTTTAAGTAAGTGTTTGGCATCAATGTGTTGCTTCAGAGCCATTTTCTGAGAAAATAGTTTTTTTATTTTCTTCTTTGACATCGATGCTGCCACATAAGATGTTTCCTAGGAAAAGGCACATGTTTTATTTGGTATCAATGCTCTATAATTGTTTTCAGCATTGGTCCACATGTCTAGTGGTTTACATAATGCCAGGCCATGGTACTATTGGCAACAATGGTTAAGAAAATGAGAAAACGCCAAATTCAACGTTTTCTCGAACAATGCTTTCTCAAATTCTAAGGCATGGTTGTTTTCTAAAACAACGGGTTTAATAAAAGTTGTGTTTATTGGTGCAATGTTTTCTCTGATGTGGCAAGCTATTTTCTGAAGCAATGGCATCGGTGCCAAACACCACCTAAATCTCTAACAACTGATCTTACCTTTGGTAGGTTTTGTTGCGGTGGGCAGACCGTTATATTGCATGGATGACGAGCCGTCTCAGACACACAACAACGAGACCGGATCTGCTTAAACAGGGTGTCTCACACCAACCTCACAGGCACATCCCACCATCCATTAGGAGCATCTCCCATACTAAGTTATTATTCATGGGAGATGTTCCCAATGTGCAATGTGTGTGAGGTCGGTGTGAGGAGTAGATCCCAATTCTACAACAACATGCTCTTTGGAATTCCCAAGAAACATGGCTGCATTCTCGATGGGACAACCCCGATTACAGGCGGTGGAAATATTGAACAATCGAGACAACGAGTCCATCGCTTTTGTCACCAAGAACATTCTGTACTCCCACAGGTAAGTTTACCGGGGAAGCTACATTTCTTCATCGTCCTCTGTTTGTTGATGATTGATTGTTCTGCTTCATTAATTTTATGTAAATGTAAGTAACAACTGATACTTCGGAGTAAGCGAGGGCTCCACAGACGCTCATTTTGAGTCACTAATGGGTGCCACTTCGTATTAGATAGAGTTGAACAAGAATACGTGAGAATTCATCAGTCTTGGATGACGTGATCTTGTTTTTCTTGGTGGTAGAAGAGAAGAGACAGAGGGAAAACTACTTCTGGAATCTGCTTAGTCAATCCATTTTCATAGAAAAAGATGGAGTGAAGAAAGTTTCTGAAAATTCAAAGAAAAATCGTTCTACTTTGACAGATAGAGCAGTCCAAGAATGCAGCTGTTCTATTCTTCTGCTCCATTCATTTATTCTAGAAAATAATCAGGGCCCAAAAGTTACTAATTCCACGTTTTACTAAGCTTAGAAAGTTCCCAATCACAAAAAAATAGGATAGACATTAACCTTAATTGTAGCAGGGTCAACTGATCCTTTGCACAATTGTTAAAGCACTTCTCAAAATCATCCTGACCTTTCGTCTTTTTGCTTTCTGGTCTACAGTGAAGACAAGGCACATGAATTATTTCCTGAAAAGCTTCAACCATGTCCTTCTTTGAAGCAGCCATGGTTTGAAGCTACGAATGGGAATTCTAGAACTTTTTGGAGCCAATCTATTATTGCACATGACAGGAACATAAGGAAAAATGTTAAATTTCGGATATTATCTTTCGATGCACTCAAAGCAATATTTCTTGCAACTAATTAAGCCCTTGATGAAAATTCATGAATTCAACTTAGGTTATTAATAAAGGTATGCTTTCTTTCAAACAATTTCATGGTTACATTTTACTAGTCGGTCAGAAATGGTTGTGATTACACAGTCGTTTGTCACAAAGAAAAATAAGTCAAATACATATACTAATTTGGAGTGCCGATGAACCTTAGCATTCCCAGGAACTTCATGGAAAAATTGGCAGGTCTCATGTCAATCGGTGCTTCCTTCTCAGAATTGCATTAAAGAACATTGTCATCCAATGTGAGGCTGTACACATGGTTGTTGTTGAAAGAAAGAAAACTTTTCTTGGGGGGAGGCGGTTGGTAGAGAAGAGGGTCAGTGCTGTAAATCAAGCAATTTGTTACTAAGGCTCGGTTCGGAAAGTGTACAAGTACAAATCTCTACAGTATAAATGCATGCAAAATAATACAAAATACAAGGTGTTGCACTCTACATATTTGTATTTGTACTCCTAAACTGAGCCAAATATTCAATAACTACGGACTGGAAAATGCCCACTTTTAAAGGAAAACAAACTATATACACTGCTATGCATAACAAAGAAAAAATTTTGAAGGCATATTCTGCTACTAAAAAGAGCCTTATCAAAGAAATCAATATGTTGTTCTTCTGCCATCATATAATGAATAATATTTCTAATCCATTGATATATGAAAGAATGGTAGGATCCATCATATGAACGCCAAAAGGGTTGTGGAATGGGTGGGCGAATTTCAAAAATTTCTTACCTTTCTTCCAACTGAGAATCGTATTCTCTGATTTTAGAATCAAAATTCAAGGATCCTACTTGAACCAAACCAGACCAGATCTGAGCCAAAGATCAAAGGAAGGGTTATACCTGATACGGAGAATGAAAATCTCCCAATGTCGGTGTTCACGCCCAAAGAAAGATCCAAGATCTGCTCCCGCTGAAGATGACACAACGATGGTGGGGCAGAACCAACAGTGTACGTTTCACGTACCGAACTCTTCACAAGAACTCATTGGAGGCTTAGAGCACCGAACCAAATCAGCCTTTCAGCAAAGACTGATATCAAGAACAGATTTCTTGATCTTCCATTCAATGGAGTTCGAACTATGCAGCAAGGTGGCGGCGGCTGGAGGAGATCCCTTAGGCTGAAAGAGGCGTGAATGCAATTTTCAGCTTAGGGGAGGTGAGATCCTATCTCAGATTGTAGAGAGTGTAACTGTAAAACCCTAGGTCGAATTCTTGTAATTCTCTGTTAGGGTTTCCTCTTTTCTTAGTGATTAAGAAACCTCCTAATCCCATTAGGAGTTATCCCAATCCAAATCTGTATTTGGATAGGGGATAATCTTAATCCTATCTGCAGATTAGATCAACCCATTCCTGATCTCATCAGGAGGTTAATCCTATCTGCAGATTCGCCCCCTTAAGTGGGTGATCATATCAGCCCAGTTCGAAATGGGCTTTTAGGCCCAATAAGTAATTAGTGCTCAATAAGTTTCCAAACTGCTGCCCAGTTAGGCTTTTTTGTATGGCATGTGACCCAAGCATTGATCTCCACATCAGTCACATGGGTTCGGCCCAGCCTTTGTTACAAGGCCTAGCCGAATTCACTAGAAAGCCTAGTGAACCCCTTGAGCCCATCATATGGACCCTATGGGCCCAATACTTACACTAAGTGGTCCCTAGGCCAAACCATCTTATAAAAACCCAGAGACTGTGGGCAGATGCAAGATTAGCCCATCAGGTATTATCCTAAATGGCCTTACACTTAACCTCTCAGCCCATAATGATCGAGCACTGTTCGACAAGAGAGGACCTCTTCCTCGGCTACAAGGAACAGTGTTGCACTCTCTACTCACATGGATCCCGGGAATTAAAAACATTTGCAAACATTTTGAAACCGTATATAAGTATATATCATATATATAAATTTTGCAAAACAAAATTCCAACGATTGAAATCAACTGCTGGCAATTTGGTTTCCATCAGAGAGAGTGCATCCCCCGATCATTACCTTTATCTGACAAAGGAGCTGATCCCGTCACTATGATCACCCACTCAGATGAATTCTTAGACTATCCCAACATGCCCAGGTTTTAACCCCCACTAAGGATTTCACTGATTGACATATCAAAGACAGCCCAATCTGACACCTAGTGCAGTACCATAATCGGGTCTAGGGGTCAAGTGTAACTTTCCAGTTTTGCCCATCAGTCTCCAAGGTCCAGGGCAACACTAGAAATCTGGTCCGATTCAAGGGTTTAAGTAATCCTACACTGCGTGTGCCTTGGGTCTCACCCTGGCGGCCTAGACAAGCCACCTCAACAGTTGGCAACACACTAGTGTCAGCCTTGACAGGATAAATCTCCCCAGACTTATCCAACGGCTGTGAACATTTAAACCTAACACGAGTCTCATTAAGTGTCCAATTTTAGGGTCTTACACAGAAGCATACCACACAACATGAATCAAACATGTACTTTATTTATTTACACTAAATATCAAAAGTACATCAAAATTGATTGGAGCTAAGGGCAAACAAAACTGTCTAACAATACATTCCAGAATAAAGAATTATTTTTTCTAAATTATGCTCTGCTAGCTTAAGAAATGCATGCCTAGCCAAAAAGGGTTTGGCTTTAATATATCAAGACCTCTTTGCCTACACAATTTTTTGATATTGAGGGATGGGTTTTTAATGTGTTTTCTTCTTTATTTTGTACATATTCTCAAGTACATGCTTGGCTCCTTCATAAAGTGATTGTGTTTTTGAGAAAGGATAACAAGGTGTTATATACATGCCTAACATTGTTGTCATACTCAATATCTCTATAGAAATATTTATCTTGAATCTTAAATATGTCTCTCTTTACTCAGGTTACTATTAAACTGATATGACCTATTGATCCATATACAACCTCAACTGTCCTACTATACAAGAGACTTGAGCACATGTACTGAAAGAAAATGAAAATAAAGAGAGATGTTTAGAATATGTTATTATATGTAGTTTGAGCAACTGTAACCTTAACGAGATTGAAATGCAAACATGGTGATTTCTTTGTTCTTCGTGTTTAGCCATAACACCTCAAAATTGTGTGGTCTTGGGATCATTGGATATGTAATTGAAGATGATCTGAGCACTTCTTGATGCACAAATGTGTGAACATGGAGAAAGAAACTTGAAATTCTCACCTACTAGATCAAATTGCATCAAAAGACCTTGATTAGGTAGTACACCTTCAGTTATGAATTGTTTTTGACCACACTTCTTGTGAGGTTCATAATTTCAGCTTAAACCACCAAAACATTACATTAAATTTGACAAAGATTAATGCTTTAACAAAGAAACTTTAAAAAGGTTGTTATTCTTTTAACTTTTCCTGTAAAGCCAGTTTTGGATCAAGTCAGGGACAGATGTGGGAAGTTGCCACTGGTTCAACTATCTCCATAAGACCATCCTGGTCAGGACTTAGAAGATATTCAAGAAGGTGGCAAAGGTGCACCTTTTGGCCTCTGACAACCTTGGTTGCAAAGTCATCCCACACGGTGGGTGTGCCCCCTAGCTACATTGGCCCGCAACATAGGCCTGCCTTCTTGATGATTAACCCCCACTTCAGTTATGCTGTGCCCACAGAGCTTCTTGCTGGCCTTGTGACCAACCTTCTCCATAAAAAGAAGGTCAATAACAGAAAAGGTGTCCTACTATCTTAGAATCTTCTGAAGTTGAGCCAGGTTGTGTCTTATCTCACAAATGACCACCTCACATCATTGCTTGTTGTTCTCCCACTTACTTCATTTCTGCTGGTGACCAACAATGGTCATTGATTGGCTCTCAGTAGATCAACCTTGGTCAGGGTTTTCATCAAAGTACACCAGAGGATCTTGATCATTTGCATTGTGAAAAGCTCCACATGTATTCTACATCTGGCATGTGCATGCTGCATCAGCCCCTTAACCTATGTGGCTAGGTTGCAGAAAATCCTCACCAACAGTTATTTTAATGTTTTCCTTTATTTTGCAGAACTTAGAAGGATTGAGAAGAAATTTATACCACATTGATCAAATTTTCCTCTTAAGGAAAACAAATATATTATTCCTAAACACAAACAGGGTAGCTAGTTGGAGAAGGCCCACAATCACGTTATAGTTTTATAAGGGGGAATAATCTATATTACCCAGATATGCTAAGGAGATGATTGGAAGAGGCGTTGGAATGGAATTTAAACCAAAACTTTAAGTTTTCCACATAATATGGCACCCTTGTACAGGTATCTAGGTATCATAGGAAATAACTAAATACTTTTTCCTCTGAAACCTGTTGTACTTGTAGTCTAATTTATATTAGTTTTAAATCCTAACAGATAACTAGTTTTAGATGCTCATTGCTCATCAATATTTCTAGAAGGGTATGACATGAATGGTTTTGATTTTCTTTGAACCCTCCTAGTATAGTCTGCAGTGTCTGTTAACTAGATTACTGCCTTGAGGAACATTGCGTTTTAACGTTTTGTAGAGAACAGTTTTGGAGACACACTTGGAGATAGGTGGGCTTATTTGAGTCTTTTTAGGATAGAAATAATTAAATGCAGTGACACTTTTAGATCTCTGGATAGAGATTTCAGCCAAAATGAATTATGGGGATGCTACAGCACTAAATTTGATTTGCATTAAGTTTTCTCTACACCGATTTCACTTGAGGATCTCAAACGTTCTTTTGCCCTTGTTTCACAGATTTTCTTTCTGCTAGGTATACAGATGGGGTGAATCTCAGAGCTAAAGATGAAAAAGTGGTGGTAGAAAAACTTTGTGCTTGTCATTCACATTCTGAAGGTAAAATTGACTGTGGCCTTTGATAAATATATATATAATCTCTGTGTGTGTGTGATAAAGGAAAGATATGATACTGGAAAAGCTTGTAACCAATCAAACGGTGTCATATAAGTGGTAACCAATCAGGTGGTATTTATCAAAATTCACCTGGGGGGTCGATTGGTCAAAGCTCTTAAGGTATAACAGTATGATGCCTTTCCAGCAGCATAGCATTTCCTTTCTTTTTAATATTCCAGCTTTTCCATTGTTAATGTATCTTTGAAATTATGCATGGGATGCCTCCAATTTCTTTTATATGATGCTGTAATTAAGTCAAATTATCAAGGCACTGTCAAGGCTATCCACCACTGTCTATGTTATAGATTTCTACAAGACTAAACTCTACAAGAAATGCAATGATCCTTCGTAATAATGGGAGCGACTTTGAAAAATTGAAAAGCAATGGACGTAGGAAATACCTCTTTTGTTGTCAATATATCTGTATCTATTGCCAATACCATACATCAATTCTTGCTTTCTCATGGGAAAAAGAAGAGGTCACATGCATATAAGACACATTCAAAACTTCAACATATCTATATTTATATCTATATCTACACACTGGTAGATCCTGCCTACAACAGGAGCTTCTCCGAGGGAACTCAGGCCTCCTACAGAGAAAGAAGAAGAAAGAGGATTTGTGCTCAAAAAGTTAAGTCACTTTACTGCTATTCTGTTATTTATAAGGTATGTTATCAGTTGTAACTAACTAGCTGATGCGGTCCCCTCATGTAGGTCTTCGGATAAGGGCGTATGGGGGTCATGCTGATGGGCCAATTAGTGGTGATGGTTCTAGCTGTGTGACTATCAACTCCCCCGCCTTGAGAATGACCTTGTCCTCAAGGTTGATGTGGGTAAATTCTTGCTGTAATCGAGAGTATTCCTCCCAGTGGCTTCTTCTTCAGGTAGGTTGCTCCAAACAGCTTAAGGCTTCTTCTATGTAATACTTGCCCTTGCGAACCCAACTGAAGTCGATCAGCTTGTGGGGCTCCATAATCATTATTCCTTCCTCAGAAAAAGCTGGAAGGATGGCTTGGGTTTTCTTTACTTGTCCCATCTGCTTCTTGAGTAGGGATACATGGAAAATAGGGTGGAGCTTGGAGGAAGGTGGTAGTTCAAGCTTGTAGGCGACTGAGCCAACCTTTTCAAGGACTTTGAAGGGTCCATAATATTTGGGTGCCAATTTCTGCCATGCACACTTGGCCACCGAAGTCTGTCGATAGGGACGCAACTTCAAATAAACCATGTCACCGGGTTGGAATTCCAAGGAACGGTGTTTATGGTCATAGGCAGCCTTCAAAGTCTGCTGAGCCCTTCGCAAATTGTTCTTAAGCTCTTGCAAGATCAAGTCTCAGTCGGAGAGGTACTCATCGACTGCAGCTACTGTTGTAGAGCCTGATTACAGGGAAGAATGGCGAGGGGTTCCCTTCCATACAAAACCTTGAAAGGTGTCATTCCTGTAGTCACATGGTAGGTGGAATTGTACCATAGTTCGGCCTAGGGTAATCACTTCAGCCACTGCTTGGGTCTCTGCCCAGCGAAGCACCTCAAGTAGGTCTCAATGCATTTGTTAACTACTTTCGTCTACCTGTCAGATTAAGGATGATAGCTCGCGGAGTGTGCCAGGTGTGTCCCTTGAATCTTAAAAGTACTCCTGCCAAAATCTTCCCATAAATAGAGGATCCTGGTCAGAGACAATGGAGTTTGGTATTCCATGCAATCTTGTGATGTCTCTAACGAACAAATCTGCTACTACCACCATAATTACAGTCTTGCCTTGAGAGGGCCATAGACATGTGATGAAATCCATGGTGAGGTCTTTCCAAACTTGATCTGGTAGCTTAAGGGGTTGAAGGAATCCGACTAGTTGCTGAGTGTCGTATTTCTGCTGTTGACAAGTTGGCAGTTGGCAACAAAGTACTGGACATGCTTTCTAATTCCCTTCCAATAGTAATGGGCTGCAATGTGACGGTAAGTCCTCAGCAATCCTGAGTGGCCGCCTTCAATGGAGGAATGGAACAGCTGTAGTAGCTCCGTTAGGTGAGGAGATTCTGGTGATAGAACCAGCTTTCCTTTATAGTATAAGGAGTCCCTCATGATGTAGCCTAGTACTTGGGCTGGATCCTCGGCCCATTTCTTCTTGATGTCCTCCAGTTCAGGGCTGTTCAAGGATTCCTGCTTAAGAACCTCCAGTAGTGGGTACACATGTATGGATTCTGCCGTCAACTGTAACTCTTCTTGCCTTGACAAGGCATCTGCTACTCAGTTGGAATATTTGGTTTTGTACTCTATTAAGTAATCAAACCCCAACAACTTGGACATCCATTTTTGCTGTTCTTCACTAAGGATGTGCTGCTCTAACAAATATTTAAGGCTTCTCATGATAAAGCGTTGCCCAAGGAGGTAGTGACGCCATTTAAGGACTGATAGGACAACAACCATTAGCTCCTTAACATAGGTAGACAGAACCTTGGCTCGGGTAGTGATTCAAAAGGTGTGTTTGAGGCGTGCCTAGGCGCACAGGCAAGGCACATTTTGGGGTATGCGCCTCGCCTAGGTCCTAGGTGCACCCCTTTTAAAACGCCTGATGCGCCTTTGTGCCTTAGCCCAGGCGTACGTCTTTTTAAAATTTTGTTGTCTTTTGAGTCTAATGGCTGGCCTGGACCCCCGACCACGCCTTTTAAGAAGACATTTTATTGCCATGAATGAATGAATAACATTAACTAGCTTGCCTCCAGTGGCGTGATACAAAGGTGACTCATAGAATCAAGAATGCAATATGTTTTACATCACATTAGCTACTTGAAGCAATGCAATTAATGAGAAAAAGAGATTGTGGGTTTTACATGCTTGAAAATGCTTTATATGTTGGTTTTTATT
This sequence comes from Nelumbo nucifera, assembly GCF_000365185.1. Next base: position 489,773 of record NW_010729271.1, read on the forward strand.
TTTAAATTTTCATTTGAATACACTTTACATGTTATGCTTATGTATTTTAATTTTAGATAATAAGTTTTTTAAAACATTTATTTTAAAATTTAAGTTTATATTTTTTATTAACATTATGTTTAATATTTTTTGCATTTTTTTAAAAAAAAATTGACATTTTCTTTGAATTTTCTGACTTTTCTTTTATCTTTTAGCCTTTTTTTTGTAATTTTGTGCATTTCTTAAAAAGGCATGCACCTCACCTTGTGCCTTGCGCCTCAGGCACAAATTGACTCTTGCGTTTTTTTTGCGCCTTACGCTTTTAAAACATTGGGCTTGGGGAGCGAGAGCCTTGCTAAAATAAGCTAGTGGTTTGCCCCCTTGCATCAACACAACTCCAATAATGTTGGTACCTGATGCGTTGCATTCAACACTAAAAGGCTACTCAATTGGCGCAACCACTGCACCCCGAGCACGATGTCGGCCCCACTAAAGGCCAATGTGTACAGGTCTACACAGAAAACCTCCCCTTGGATGTTCAGTTCCAAGTCTTTACAAACGCCTTCACACGGTAACTGACTACCGTTGGCAACTTGCAAGTTGAATTTCGAGGTGGGTCTAATGGCTAACCCCAACTGGGTGCCCAAATCATTAGAAATGAAGTTCATCGTGCTCCCGCTATCCACCAAAATAGATACCTCCCGACCCTTCGGTCTACCCATAATGCGCACGGTTTGGGGTGATGTAAGCCCTGTAAGGGCTTGCAAGGATATCTCGGGTGGACCAAGCCCAAATATCATATCAAGGTTAGTCGGGTTGATTTCTTCAAGACCCTCCACTAGACTCTCTTCCACTTCTGGCCCATCTGTTTGTAGAACGAAAGCTTGCTGGGCCTTACGCCTGTGACTCGGGCGGAACCGCTCATCACAGCTATTACATAGGCCCTTGTCCCTTCGGGCCTGCATTTTGGCCCACATCAGCTTTTTATAAGGGACATTGGGCCTGAACCCTTGGGTCTCTAATTTAGTGGAACCAGTTATGGTGGGGTTTGGGCCGGTTCTATCATCAGGGGCGCGACCCATTAATGGGGTTTTCAATAGGGATCCCTGAGGTCGAGTCAGGGGCCTTTTGAGTCGGCCCAGTTTTTCCTCATAAAGCCTAGCTAGGCCTACAACAGCCATGACAGTAGGAGGTTGCATGGATTTCAACTACACCCAAATGTCCTCCTTCAATCCTCCAATAAAATTGCTAAATAGAGCATTTTACGACCACCCCTGTACCCTGGTGGAGAGGCACTCAAACTCCACCTGATAATCTCTCACTGAACCAGTTTGTTGCAACTTAGCAAGTTGTTTGTCATAGTTCTTGAATCCAATGGGTCCAAATTGCACACATAAAGCCTTAGTGAAATCCGCCCAGGTCACTTGGGGGTGTGACCGGCGAAACCACTAGAACCAAAGAATCGCTTCTCCTTCCAGGTGTATGGCGGCGAGTGAAACCCTATGATTCTCAGGTATTTCATTACTCGAATTACCTCTCAGCTCTGTAAATCCATGGTATAGTGTCCTCACCTGAGAAGTTTGGGAAGGTGATTTTCGTCTGTCTCAATGCCCCTGTTCCTCCAGATCGGTTGCTGGTCTGATTGCTACCTTCTCCCTCACCTTCGTTGTTCTTGCTGATGGGTGCCTTCTCTAGCTTGGCCAAGACCGCCGAGAGAGCCGCCTTGATTTCAGTGATGCCCCCCTCAAGCTTTTCAATACGTTCATCATTTGCTGAGGATCTGGTTCCCACCATGTTGCCACCCAGGACTGTGCTCTGATATCACTTGGTAGGTTCTGCCTACCACAGGAGCTTCTTGGAGGGAGCTCAGGCCTCCTACAGAGAAAGAAGAAGAAAGAGGATTTGTGCTAAAAAAGGTAGGTCTCTTTACTGCTTTACATTTCTAGCTTGGACCAAATGATCATATGACATAATAGACTGCTATGTAGGAGGTTTAGCATAAAGACATTTCACTTGGGACTTATGTATGTTTAGAATGCACATCTAACTTGGGACTTATGTAGGAGGTTTAGCATAAAGACATTTCACTGAGGTGACACTATTGCCTCCAAAAGCTTGGTCCATTCTAGTTGGAGGCCAAGATGGCCTATTAAAGTTGATAGAACTGATCATATTGAATGAAAGGAAAAAGGGAATAAGGCTCCAGTGTTTACAAGACTAGGCTGTGAAAGAAACTAACCACTCTTTTATTTTTTCTTCTTCATGGGTTGATTGGCATCCTCAGCTTAGACACTCAAGGTGCCTGTTGTGGTATGAGCAGAAGGTGGATGGATAGTCTCTCCTTTCAAAAGTGTCTTCAAGCATACATTGGATAAAAGTACCCATCTCATGCAGAGAGGTTCATTTGACAACATTTAATACGTGGTAATTGGCTAATGGTCTTGTTTATGTAACCAAAGGTTATGGTGGTGATATTTTCTTAGCAATTTGGGATGAAAATCTTTGGGTTAGATTCATATGCTTTGGGTGTCTAAAACATTTTGGAGTTCCTTGCTACTGCTTATGGATAAAAGAACATTGCTGCATATCCAGTGGCTCACATGCTACTAGTTTCAGCTATTGCCTATGGAAGATACTATTAGACAGTTGTGCCTTTAACTCCAATCAGATTGATGTATCTTTTGACATTTATTGTAAATGAATAAAGTACATAATTGATCTATGTCATTGCAGTGTGTTTCTATAGAATACCCTTAAACTAGACACTTATGAGATTCGTGTTAGTTTAGAATTTTCATATCCGTTAGATAAATATGGAGAGATTTATCCGGCCAAGGCTAACATTGATGTGCCGCCAAGTTGGTTGGGGTGGTTTGTCTCAACTGCCAGGGTGAGACCTGAGGTACATTCAGTGTGGGTTTTCTTGAAACCCTGAATCGGACCAAATTCCAGTATTGCCTTGGACCGTGGAGATAGATGGGCAAAATTGGATTGTTACACTTGACCCCTAGACTTGAATATGGTACTGCACTATGTGTCGGATTGGGCTGTCTTTGATATGCCAATTAGTGAGATCCTTAGAGGGGGTCAAAACCTGGGTATGTTGGGACAGTCTGAGAATTCATCTGAGTGGGTGATCATAGTGACAAGATCAACCCCTTTGTTAGACAAAGGGAATAATCGGGGAATGCACTCTCTCTGATGGAAACCTAAACTGTCGGTAGTTGATTTCAAACATTGAAATTTGTTTTTCCAAAATATATTTATATAGAGATATACATATATATTATGGTTTCAAAATGTTTTCAAAAAGGTTTTAATCCCCGGGATCCATGTGAATAGAGAGTGTAGCACTGCACCTTACAGCCGAGGGAGAGGTCCTCTCTTATCAAGCAGTATTTAACCATTTAGGATAATACCTGATGTGCTAATCTTGCATTTGTCTACAGTTCTTGGGTTTTCATAAGGTGGTTGGATCCAAGAACCATTTAGTGTAAATGTTGGGCCCATTAAGAGCCCATGGTGATGGACTCAGGGGTTCACTGTCTCCTACAGTGAAACCGGGTAGGTCTCGTAATAAAGGTTGGACTGAACCCATGTGGCTAATGTGTAGATCGATGTAAGAGTCTCACACCATACAAAGAGATCCAACTGGGCAGCAGGTTAAGGAGTAAGTGAGCACATAAGCTTAATGAGCCTAAAGCTAATTCGAACTAGGCTTAAGTTAGTTAATTAAAAGGGGCAAAATCTGATTTATAATCTGATTAGGATTAGTTGAATGATAAGATAAGTCTTATCCATTTAAGAGTCCAGATCCAAATATCAGATTTGGATCAAGAAACTCTCTCCTAATTAGATTAGGAGGTTGATCCAAAGAAGACTATAAATAAGGGGCGAATTCCTCAGTTTTATACACAGCAATCTGTAGAATTCTCTCACATTCTTGCCATCCCTATCCAGTTCGATCTCCACTTATCGAATTGATCAAGAAAGGTTCTTGATACTGTTTCTTGGTTGAAGAAACAATCTGAAGTCGTGCTCACCAGCCCCTGTTTGATTCTTGCTGAAGAATCCTGGTTCTTGTTGAAGAGCCATCCTGTTGATCCTGTTTGATCACACACTGTGTCATCTTCAATGGAAGCGGGTTTTATTCTTCTCCTTGGGCATAAACACATTCATTGGGAGTTACTGCTACTTCGTATCAGGTATATCCCTCTCCTTCCTATTGGTTTCGGATCAAGTCCGATTTTGTTTCAAGAATGATCCTTGAAAATGCAATTTTCTAAACTAGGGAATGCGATTCCCAGATAGAAGAGAGAGAAAGTTTTTGAAATTTCGCCCAACCATCCTGTAGGGTTCGGCCATCCATATGATGGATCTCTCATCCCTTCAATGGTATCAGAGCTAGGTTCACATTCTTGAACCAAAATCATATCTGATTTGAACCTACGCAAATAGGCAGAATCGGTTCTACCCGATTTGCGCAGATTAGGTTTTTTCTAAGAATTCGGTTCTCAGCTATGGACGATTGATCTAAAATTAAATTATTTATTTTCTGCAATATATTTAGAACGGTTCTATTTATATTTCTTGGAATCTGGGTTGTTCGTACGGTGGAGATTGAATTTTCTTCAGGCGTTGTGAATCTACGCATCTACTTTTGTATTATATCCATTCTAGGTCTATAAATAATTAATTTTTTTTTTTATTTTCTAGACGGAATGTATTAGGAATTTTATTTTGATGTAATTAATAGAGAAATTAGGTTTTTTCTTTTTTATCAATCGGAAGAAACTACTGGAAGCGCGAAGGAGAAAATTTTGCAGATTTGGGTTCGGCAATCTACGACTTGTAGTTTTGGAAACTGTAAACTGCGAACTAACTTTTGTTTTGCAGGGTTGCAGCCTTACGAACAGCCCTCTTGTTATTTTTTACTGATTCTTGATTGTCATGTATCGGTTTCTTTAATTCCATATCATGTTTCAAGAATTGGATATTGAATTAATCATCAAACCCTAGACATATTCGACACACATTGGACCAAACTGGTTGGACCGAATATGTGGTTCGATTAGGGCTGTTAACAGGCCTAAAATTCCTGGGTTTGATGGTTGATTGCAAGATGCAACTCAACCCACATCAGTAAAACCCATTTTTAATTTGTTAAAACTACATAAGCCCAATATAGTGTAAAAACTATATGGGTCGAACTGTTCTTTGCAGTTCAGCCCATATACCTAGATAATATTAATTGGTAGTATTATGGGTTCTAAATGGGGTTTAATTATGGGTTTTACAGATATTTTAATTAATTGGATCAATTTTTTTCATGCATGTGATGTATGGATGTGTGATGTGCTACGTACATGGGCCATAAGTACTTGGCCCATGTTAATTCGATAGTGGCTCTTTGGAACACCATGGCTGAATGCACATCATTGCCATGGTGCCCTTAAGATCATTAGATGATCTCCCTTTCTCAGTGGGGCACACTTCAGTCTCTCCCCAAGAGAAACACACCTCGGAACCCTAGCCGTTTTAGGCCCACTTTGAATCTAATCTTATGAAAGTCAGTGGGTGCCACTTTGGTTTGACCTAAATAAAACTAGGGCGTAATTATTCGTTCCCTCCTGAAAATATAAGAGCATCTAATAGGGAATTTCATATGATGAATTCTCTAAAGGCCTTCCATCATTAGTATGAAAGTTGGATGTATTGGTGGATGGAGATGCAACATAAAATTGGGCTATCCATCTGCTAATGCAGTTGGTTGGATTGTTTCATAAGATGATAGGAGTGTCATAAACCGATGTGGGAGGGGCCAATCCTAAAATGGAAGACTCTCTCATGGTACCTTGGCATTCATGAACATGATGAGTGAGCACTTACTGGACAGAAAGGTTTAACCTAAAATAGCTATGAACCTTGTCTGACAGAGGCCAAAGAGAAAGGTCATAAGATGAGTGGATAAAGGTGGTGGGGTTTTGTAGCTGAAACAGTTGGCTCCATGCACCCCATGTGGTTTCCCACATTTCCAGATGATAGCTATGATTATAACCCTAGCAAGTGCACTAGTTATCAAGTAGTATAAAAATATCGTTCCCACGAGGATTTAACAAAATAAGTATTAGAACTACAACCTTCCTTAATTATTTGGACAATTGAATTTCAGATTTGAAGATAAAAACTAATGAAAAGCAGAAAAAGAAAACAAGAGCAGAAGTAGCCAATGCTGAAGTATGTAACGTTTGATTGAATTCGCTAAGAGTTTTGGTCCACCTAACCATTCCAATGAATATTAATGTATGAGATTACCCAAGATAATTTGTCATTCCCATAAGCTGAAGTCTTTCCAATTTTATTTAATATTCTCTCTCGATATATACTAAAACTACTTCTATCAGGTAACCCTTCGATCTCTCGACTAGAGTTCTCAA
>NW_010729271.1:496688-510235 GCF_000365185.1 Nelumbo nucifera
CTTTATATAGCTTTAGGAGGAGGGGTTCTCTCCAACTCCTCTTAGGAGATTATCCTCAAAATTAGAAAGTCCTAATCTAATCCTATTCTTATCTCTTTATCTAGTGAACTCAATCTCTTTATCTTTCTAGAATTACATCACAAATTTAAATCTGATAGGACTCTTCTCAGTTTCTTGTTCTTGCATTCGTATTAGGCTGTCTTTGCGAATTGGGTTGCTGCAAGGCTTTTTTGCAAGTTGGGCTTCAGCTGCGAATTGGGCCTTCCTACGAATTTTCCCTGATTTCGGGCCCAGATTTGATTTCGATGCAGGCCGAATCCGCGAAATCCCAAAACATGAAAGTTGTAGCTTTCTCTCTTATCTTTTCAGTGAATCTTCAATCAGCCCAATCAGATCTCGGATACGAGAGTTAGGCCCAGATTACTGAACAGTGCCGAAACTATGAAAAATCATCCGATTTGCCTTGCTTTTCTCCTGATGCCTTCTTTCATGCCCTGAACCAAAATACACAAAATATGAGTCCAAATAAGTACTAATTCAGTATAAAAGACTGGATATTTGGGGATAAAAATATGATAAATTTTATTCTCATCACCAGAGACAACTATCTCCATCACTGAGATTGGAGAGAATCTCAAAGATGCCCAAAATGGAAATGGAACATAGATTAAAAGCCCTTTCTATGTGATTACATGAATCAATTAGGTTGTGAACTTATAAATCTGCTTTGCCTTTACCAGAAATGGCAAATGGAAACTTCACCAAGCTGTTGGATCATAACAAACTTAAGGGCTCTAATTATGTTAACTGGTTCCGAAACCTTATGCTGGTTTTGACATCAGAGAAATTGGACAAAATTGCTAAGAACCCTGCTCTGGATCGTCCGGGTGACAAGGCTTCTGAGGCCCAAAGAAGAGAGTATCAAGAATGAAGAAAGAAAAATTCTCTTGTTCGGTGTTATATTATAGCCTCTTTAGACAATCCGATTCAACGACAATTCGATAAGATCGAAGTGTCCAAAGATATATTGGATAGTCTGAAGACTATGTACGAAGAGCAGAATTGTTCTACTCGACAAAAGGTCTTAAAATTATTTATAACCACACAGATGACTGAGAACCAGGAGGTTCATGACCATTGTCTAAAATTGATGGGTTATATCAATGAACTGGAGTTTCTTGGGTCAGGGGTAGATCATGACACTAAAATTGATGTTGTTCTCAATTCCTTGTCTCCATTCTCCAATCAGTTTATCATGAATTACACCATGAATAAGCTAAACGTTAGCCTTTAGGAACCCAGCAATATGTTGTAGAGGGCTGAAAAGCTGATTAAGAAGAATAAGCCGATAGCCATGCTTCTTGAAAGTGGCAAGTTGGGCAAGAAAAAACGAAAGGCTAAAAGGAAGGCTCAGAAGAAAGGTAGCAAAACCAAAATACAGAAGAAAGACAAGGCATCAAATGCTTGTCACTTCAGTAAGCAGACCGACCACTAGAAGAGGAATTGTCCTCAATACATGAAGACTAAGAAACAAGGTATGTTCGATTCTTTCATCATAGAGACCAATCTGTTGGTCACTTCTACTTCCTGGTGTATTGACTTCGGGGCTTCGACTCATGTGTGTAACTCACTACAGGGGCTCAAGATAAGCAGAAGACTGAGTGATGGAGAAGTGACACTTTACTTGGGGACTTCTACAACTCTTGCAGCTACGACCATAGGCACTATACAATTAGTTTTCAAAGAAGGGATTGTTGTACTAAAAGATTGTTTTTTCGTACCTAATTTAAGAAGAAATTTGATTTATGTCTCAAAATTGTGCATGGATGGTTATTTTATTTTGTTTAGTAATGTAATTACTATTAAACGGAATAACAAATTTCTAGCATATGGGGAACTTAAGAATGGTCTCTATGTTCTTCATCCCTCTCTAGAAACCAACATTACCGAAACTACGTCGGAAATAATCCCAAGAAAAGAATCCGTGATACAGTTAGTCCCACGTGCCTGTGGCATTACCGACTTGGCCACATTAACATAAATCGTATAACAAGGTTGGTAAAGGATGGTCCTTTGGATTTTTTAACTATAAAAGATCTTCCAACCTATGAACCTTGCCTTCAGGGTAAGATGACGAAATGACTATTTACCAGTAAGCCTGAAAGATCTACAGGCACACTTTACCTGATACATATTGATGTATGTGGTCCCCTGAATGTTAGGACACGTATTCAGCACATTTATTTCATAACCTTTACCGATGATTATTCTGGGTATGGTTACGTGTACCTAATGAGACATAAGTTTGAATCCTTTGAAAAGTTGAAGGAGTTCAGACAAGAAGTTGAAAAACAGTTAGGGAGAGAAATTAAAGCCCTTCGATCAGATCGAGGTGGTGAGTATCTCTCTGATGAATTCAGGGACTACTTAAAGGACAATGGGATAGTATCACAATTAGCCCCTCCCGCTACACCACAATTAAACGGTGTGTCGGAGAAGAGGAACCGGACCCTATTGGATATGGTCCTATCACTTCTCATTCACTCAGAATTACTGACATTCTTTTGGAAATATGCATTGGAGACTACGATTTACGTGCTGAATCGAGTTCCAACCAAATCCGTTTTGAAGACTCCCTATGAGTTTTGGACTGGCAAGAAACCAAGTGTGAGACACTTGAAGATTTGGGGTTTTCCAGCACATGTTAAAAACACAAATGCTGACAAATTGGAATCTAATACTAGTCGTTGCCTATTTATAGGTTACCTCAAAGACTCTGTAGGTTACCTATTCTATGATCCGAAAGATCAAAAGGTGTTTTGCATTTGAAATGCCTATTTCTTAGAAGAAGATTACATCCTGGAGAATTTTCAGTAGGAAGTTGTTCTTGATGAGGAGAGCCCAAAAGTAGTGGGAGATGTCCCACAAGCTCCAGACACTCAACCTAGAAGGTCTACCTAGGCATCCAAGCCTCCAGTTCGTTACGGCTATGACCAAGAAATTACTTGGTGGAAACCACGACAAGTGAGGAGGATCCCACGACTTATGCGGAAGCTATGTTGGACATAGATTCCCTAAAGTGGGTAGATGTCATGAAAGTTGAGATGGACTCGATGGAGACCAACAAGGTCTGGACTCTTGTGAACTGACCCTCTAGGGTGAAAGCAATTGGTTGCAAGTGGATTTACAAGAGGAAAAAGGGCCCAGATGGTAACATTGAGACTTATAAAGCTCGTCTTGTGGCAAAAGAGTACACTCATAAAGAGGGAATCGACTATGAGGAGACCTTTTCGCCAATGGCTATGCTGAAGTCTATTAAGATCTAGCTAGCTGTAGCAGTATACCATAAGTACAAGATTTGGCAATGGATGTCAAAACCGTATTCCTGAATAGAGATCTTACTAAAGATATCTATATGCAGCAACCATAAGGATACATTGTTGCAGGTCAGGAATACATGGTATGCAAACTTAACCAATCCACATATGGATTGAAGCAGGTTTCTAGGAGTTGGAACATCCGGTTTGACTCTACTATCAAACAGTTTGACTTTGAGCAAAATCCGGATGAACCCTGTATTTACAAGAAGACTAGTGGGGATAAGGTTACGTTCTTGGTTCTGTATGTATATGACATTCTATTCATTGGGAATGATGTAAGAATGTTAAATACGGTGGAAGTATGGCTTTCACAGCAATTCTCCATGAAAGATCTTGGAGAAGCCACCTATATTTTGGGACTTCGACTCTATAGAGATAGATCGAAGAGGATAATAGGATTATCCTAATCTACTTACATTGACAAAATAGTCAAGATATACAGTATGGAGAACTCCAAGAAAGAAAATGTTCCTTTTAGGCACGGAGTTGCTCTCTCCAAGGGTATGTCTCCCAAGACTCCCGAGGAGATTGAGGGCATGAAAGAGATTCTTTATGTCTCAGTCGTAGGGAGCATCATGCATGCCATGTTGTGCACTCGTCCTGACATAGCTCAGGCAGTGAGTGTGGTAAGTAGATAGCAGTCTAACCCAGGACAGGAACATTGGACAACTATGAAGAACATACTGAAATACCTTCGAAGGATAAAAGAGTTTTGTCTGGTATTCGATGGTAGTTCACTATAGATCCAAGGGTATACTGATGCTGATTTTTAGTAAGATCCATATGACAGAAAGTCTACATCTAGGTACATCTTTACGATGGGGGCCTGTGCAGTTAGTTGGAAAAGTAGAAAACAAGGTTCCACCGCAGATTCCACAACCAAAGCCGAATACATTGTCGTAAGTGAACCTGCTAAAGAAGTCGTCTGGATGAAGAAGTTTATTCAGGAATTAGGAGTATTTCCATCCAGCACATCACCCATTGCACTGTTGTGTGACAACAATGGAGCTATAGCTCAGGCTAAGGAGCCACAAGCCCACTCGAAGTCGAAGCACATCGAGAGGAAGTACCATGTACTGCCGGAGATAGTTAGTATAGGGGACGTCTTGATTTAGAAAGTACCGTCAACGGAGAATGTAGCAAATCCATTGACTAAGCCACTTACATAGAAAGTGTTTGAGAAACACACCACAATGACATGAATCAATTAAGTACTTTATTTATTTACAATAAATGTCAAAAGATACACCAATCTGATTGGAACTAAGGGCATATCTATCTAACAGCTCCCACTTGCACTTAGGTCCAATCGGGTAAAAGCCGATTGGATAGATATGGGGAGATTTATCCTGTCAAGGCTAACATTGATGTGCCACCAAGTTGGTTGGGGTGACTTGTCTCAGTTGCCAGGGTGAGACCTAAGGTACATGCAGTGTGGGTTTTCTTGAAACCCTCAACCGGGCAAAACAGGAATGTTACACCTGACCCCTAGACTCAATTATGGTACTACACTAGGTGTCGGATTGGGTTGTCTTTGATATGCCAATTAGTGAGATCCTTAGAGGGGGTCAAAACATGGGTATGTTGGGACAGTCCGAGAATTCATCTGAGTGGGTGATCAAAGTGACAGGATCAGCCCCTTTGTCGGACAAAGTGAAAAATCGGGGAATGCACTCTCTTTGATGGAAACCTAAACTATCGGTAGTTGATTTCAAACATTGAAATTTGTTTTTGCAAAATATATTTATATGTATATATATATATATTATGGTTTCAAATTGTTTGCAAAAAGGTTTTAATCCCCGGGATCCATGTGAGTAGAGAGTGCAGCACTGCACCTTGTAGCCAAGGGAGAGGTCATCTCTTGTCGGGCAGTGTTTGATCATTATGGGCTGAGAGATTAAGTGTAAGACCATTGAGGGTAATACCTGATGGGAAAATCTTACATTTGCCTACAGTTCTTGGGTTTTCATAAGGTGGTTGGATCCAAGAACCATTTAGTGTAAATGTTGGGCCCATTAAGAGCCCATGATGATGGACTCAGGGGTTTACTGTCTCCTACAGTGAATTTGGGCAGGACTTGTAACAAAGCTTGAACTGAACCCATGTGGCTAATGTATAGATCGATGTAAGAGTCCCACGTCATACAAAGAGATCCAACTAGGCAGCAGGTTAAGGAGTAAGTGAGCACATAAGCTTAATGGGCGTAAAGCCCAATTCGAACTAGGCTTAAGTTAGTTAATTAAAAGGGGCAAGATCTGATTTATAATCTAATTAGGATTAGCTGAAGGATAAGATAAGTCTTATCCATTTAAGAGTCCAGATCCAAATATCAGATTTGGATCAAGAAACTCCCTCGTAATTAGATTAAGAGGCTAATCTAAAGAAGACTATAAATAGGGGGTGAATTCCTCAGTTTTATACACAACAATCTACAGAATTCTCTCCTATTCTTGCCATCCCTACCCAGTTCGATCTCCACTTGTGGAATTGATCAAGAAAGGTTCTTGATATTGTTTCTTGGTTAAAGAAACAATCTGAAGTCGTGCTCACCAGCCCCTATTTGATTCTTGCTGAAGAATCTTGGTTCTTATTGAAAAGCCATCCTATTGATCCTGTTTGATCACACACTGTGTCATCTTCAATGGAAGTGACTTTTATTCTTCTCCTTGGGCACGAACACCTTCATTGGGAGTTACTGCTACTTCGTATCAAGTATATCCCTCTCCTTCCTATTGGTTTTGGATCAAGTCCGGTTTTGTTTCAAGAATGATCCTTGAAAATGCAATTTTCTAAAGTAGGGAATGCGATTCCCATATGGAAGAGAGAAAGTTTTTGAAATTTTGCCCAACCATCCTATAGGGTTCGGCCATCCATATGATGGATCTCTCATCCCTTCAGATACTCCATATATTGGATATTTATGTTTATTTAATAGCTGGGACAAGAAAATTATTCATATTTTGCAACACCAATACTGGATTATCTGAAAGTTTACTTATAAAAAAGGCCATTACCTAAAGTTTCTCCCAAATATGTGTGGTCTTTGGAGAGCTGAGTTGGATATGGACCTATCCTTTTTGGCATTTTTTTTGGGTAGAACCTCCCTTCATTTTTTCCCTAAATGCTAAAACCTCCCCTCTCTTTTCAAATTGGATTGAGACCCCCTGTCGGGTGACATCATCAAACAAAGACCTTCCCTCCATTGGCATTCTAACAAGACCTGTTTGTATGTGATACACATGTGGTTAATTTGTTTCAAACCCAAATTTGCCCTCCTTTTTTCGGGCTTCATTCAATGAACACATCCTGCTCTTCTGTGGTTTGGGCTTGGATGGAGGGTGGACCTACTGCAATTATCTTCTGTCAAAGATTGGTTGGCCTCTATTTTTTCATTAATGATACTAAGTTTTGATCATTCCTCACTTAAATATATGAACTGTGGCCTATCTGGTCAACACATTAAAATTGATTTTGATGGTGCTGCCAAATCTTCTACTGCCAGTGCTACCTCTGTCGTGTTTGAGTATTCTGGTGTTGCCAAAGCTTCTCCTACTTGAGCTGTACCTCTAGAATCAATGGATACGGTGATGTCTGAAGCCTTAGCTTTGAAATTGGCAGTTGAATATGAAAGAATTCTAGGTTGGGGTAATTTGATCACACAAAAAAAAAGAGTGATCAGTGACCTGTATTTATAATACTCTGTTACAACAGAATGAGAGTTCCAGGACTTTGATGGACTCTCATAGATAAATACAATATTAAAAATAAGATAAGGAGCAGATAAAGATAATAGAACAGAGATAAGATAAGATACAAAGGATAAGGTGAAGAGAGGATGAGTTCCTAATCATGTAGGAGTTTGAAGATTTGCTGACGAGGCATAACTGTCAACACCCCCCATCGAGTTGATGGGTGGATTGGTCACCCAAAATTTGGAATGAAGGTTGTGGAACTGAGGAGTTCCAAGTGCTTTAGTGAAGATACCAGCCACTTGATCAACAGTAAAGATGTATTGGACATGGAGTGTCTTGTTGGCAACACGTTCACGAACAAAATGAAAGTCAATTTCGATATGCTTCATGTGGGTATGAAACATGGAATTGGCAGCAAGGTACGTAGCTCCTATGTTGTCACACCATAATGTGGGTGGATAGGAGATGATGACGCCTAATTCCCGAAGCAAAGAACACAGCCAAAGGGCTTCAGAGGTGGCAAGAGAAAGACTGATATTCAGCCTCAGTGTTGGATCGAGAGACCGTGGTGTGCTTCTTGGAAGACCAAGAGACTAGGTTGTCGCTTGGTACACACAATAGCCGCCTTGAGAATGCTGATCATTCGGGCCGCCTACCCAATCGGAGTCAGAGAAGATGTGAAGACGAGTGGACTTAGAGGGTACCAAGCAAAGGCCATAGGCAACAGAGAACTTCAAGTAGTGAAGAATCCGTTTTACAAATGCCCAATGGACTGTGGTAGGAGCATGCATGTATTGACATGCTTTTTCACAATGTAGGCAAGATCAGGCCGTGTAATCAGTAGATATTGAAGACCTCCAACAGCTTTTCTGAATGTGGATGGGTCAGGAAGAGGATTGCCATCCGTTTTGGTTAAAGTGAGAGAGGTGGACATCGGAGTTTTAATAAGCTTAATGCAATCAAGAGCGAGATTGTGAAGGAGGTCATGAATGTATTTCCGCTGAGTGAGGAATATGCCAGAGGCAGTTCGAATAGCTTCTATACCCAAGAAGTAGGAGAGCTGACCAAGATCCTTTATAGAAAAGTGATGCTTCATGCGATTAAGCAAGGAAGAGATAAAGGAAGAGTCAGATCCAGTGAGGAGAATATCATCAACATATATGAGAATGAATGTAGTCACAAATCCATCATTGTAAATGAATAAAGAGGAATCAGCTTTAGAGGATGTAAAGCCATGACTGAGAAGAAACTATTGGAATTTGAGGTACCATGCCCGAGGAGCTTGCTTGAGTCCGTATAATGATTTGCAAAGGCAACAAACATAGTTAGGATGGTCAGCATCCTGAAAGCCTGGAGGTTAACACATGTAAACCTCTTCCAACAGATTGCCATGCAAGAAGGCGTTCTGTACATCAATTTGGCAAACATCCCAGTTATTGGTCACCATAAGACTGAGAACCACACGTATTGTAGTGGGCTTGACCACGGGATTGAAGGTTTCGTGGTAATCAAGGCCTTCTCTTTGATTATAGCCCTTGGCAACCAACCAGGCTTTGAATTTGTCAATATATCCATCGGGTTTTCATTTAATGTGGAACACCCATTTGCAGCCCACTACATTGATGTTGGGTGCACGAGGCACGAGTTCCCAAGTTCCATTGTGTATGAGTGCATCAATAGATGAAGTTTAGTGGGAGTGATGTGGTTTGAAATTGTAGGATGCATTGGGAGGGTGGTGGAATTGCTGGGATGATCTGTGGATGAGGTAGGTTCAGGTGGAGACATAGCAGGAACTGATTGATTTTCTGATTGAGTTTCAGAGGTGGAGGCAACGGGGTTAATTGGGGACACGGGAGAGGGTTTTGGTAGTGATGCATTCAGTGAAGACACAACCAACTGGTGAATAACTGGAGGACAACCAATAGAAATGACTGAAGTTGAGGGCTCAATAGCCGGTAGAGAGGAGTTGTGACGAAACGGGAAGACCAGTTCATTGAAAATAACATGTACTGTAATGTCGCACCGGCCAGTTGATAAGTCTAGACACTCGTAACCTTTATGAGTGAAAGGATGGGAGATCCATCATATGGATGGCCGAACCCTGCAAGAAGGTTGGGCAAATTTTCAAAAATTTCTTTACTCCTATCCGGGAATCCTATTCCCAATTTAGAAAACTGCATTTTTAAGGTTCATTCTTGTAACCAAACTGGGCCAAATCTAAAACCAAGATTAGGGAGGGATATATCTGATACGGAATCCATGCAAAAAGCTCCTCCCAACGTAGGTGTTCAGGTCAAAAGAGTATACCAAAATCCTCCCTCTACTGAAGATGACACAACTTAGGATGAGGTAGGATCAACAGGTAGTTCTTCACCAAGAACATTTGATTCTTCAGCAAGAATCAAATGGGGTAGTGAGTACAGCTTCAGAATTGTTTCTTCTAGTAAGAAATAATATCAAGATCAAATCTTGATTAGTTCCAAGAATTAAAGATCGAACAAGGTAGGGCGGCAAGAGCAGGGAGAAAAAGAACTGAAGGCAAAAAACAGTCAAACTGAGTTGTCTTCTGTGTTGTATGTTTGTATCTTTTTCAGATCTGCCTTGCTCTCTATTTATATCCTTAAAGACATGACCTCCTAATCTGACTAGGAGTCTCTTGATCCAAATCTTTATTTGGACATGAACTCTTTAAGTGATAAGGATAATCCCTTATCTTATCTATAGTTCAAGATCAGCTTATTCCTAATCAAATTAGGAGTTCCCTGATCCAAATCTCTATTTGGATCTAGACTCTTTAAGTGGATAAGTGTTAACCTCTTATCCTTATCTGCTGATCCATACCCAGATTTGCCCCTATTTAATTAATCCAATTAACCCAGTTCGAAATGGGCTTTAGGCCCACTAAGCTTTCAGGCTCACTTCCTTTTAATGTTGGCTAGCTTGGTTCTCTTTGTATGGCGTGGGACCCTATCATTGATCTACACATTAGCTACATGGGTTCAGCCTAGCATTTATTACAAAGCCTGGCCAAATTCACTGCTGAATACAGTGAACCCCTAAGTCCATCACTATGGGCTCTTAATGGGCCCAACATTTGCACTAAATGGTCCTTGGGTTCAGCCATCTTATGAATGCCCAAGGACTGTGGGCAGATGCAAAATTATACCATCAGGTATAACCCTCAATGGTCTTACACTTAACCTCTCAGCCCATAATGATCAAACACTGCCAAGGTACAATGTTGCACCCTCTACTCACATGGATCCCGGGAATTAAAACATTTTGCAAACAATTTGTGAAACCATAATATATAAGTATATCTCTATATAAATATATTTTGCAAAACCAAATTTCAAACACATTTGAAATCCACTACTCGCAGTTTAGGTTTCCATCAGAGAGAGTGCATTTCCCCGACCATTCACTTTGTCCGACAAAGGGGCTGATCCTGTCACTATGATCACCCACTCAGGTGAATTCTCAAACTGACCCAACATACCCATGTTTTGACCCCCGCTAAGGATCTTACTGGTTGGCATATCAAAGACAGCCCAATCCGACCCCTAATGCAGTATTATAATCGAGTCTAGGGGTTAGGTGTAAGATTCCAGTTTTTCCCATCTATCTCCAAGGTCCAAAGCAATACTGGAATTTGGTCTGGTTCAGAGTTTCAAGAAAATCCACACTGCATGCACCTCAGGTCTCACCCTGGAAGTTGAGACAAGCCACCCCAACCAACTTGGTGGTACATTAATATCAGCCTTGGTAGGATAAATCTCCCTAGGTCTACCCAACAGCTGCAAAGATTCTAAACTAACACGAGTCTCATATGTGTCCAGTTTAAGGGTATTACACAGAAACATACCACAATAACTTGAATCAAATATGTACTTTATTCATGTACAATAAATGTCATAATGTACATCATGCTGATTGGAGCTAAGGGCATACACTGTCTAACAACTCCCACTTGCACTTAGGTTCAATCTGGTACAAGCCAGAGTCTCATACTTTCCACGGGTTTCTTAAACACTTTGTGTGTTAGTGGCTTAGTCAATGGGTCTGCTACATTTTCCGTTGATGCTACTTTCTAAATCAGGACGTCCCCTCTTCCAAGTATCTCCCTAGTACATGGTACTTCCTCTCGATGTGCTTTGACTTCAAGTGGGCTCGTGGTTCCTTAGCCTGAGCAGTGGCTCTAGTGTTGTCACACAACAGAGGAATGGGTGATATGCTGGATGAAACTACTCCTAATTCCTTAATGAACTTCTTCATCCATATGGCTTCCTTAGCAGCTTCACTTGCGGCAATATACTCGACATCGGTTGTGGAATTTGCAATGACCCTTGTTTGCTGCTTTTCCAACTAACTACACAGGAGCCCATCATAAAGATGTATCCAGATGTAGACTTTCTATCATATGGATCAGACTAGAAATCGGCATTGGTATACCCAAGGATCTGTTGTGAACTACCATCGAATACCAGACAAAACTCTTTTGTCCTTCGAAGGTATTTCAGTATGTTTTTCACAGTGGTCCAATGCTCTTGTCCTGTGTTAGATTGATATCTATTTACCACACTCATAGCCTAAGCAATGTTTGGCCGAGTGTACAACATGACATACATGAATCTCCCTACGGCAGAGGCATAGGGAACTTCCTTTATGCCCTCAATCTCCTCAGGTGTCTTAGGAGATATACTTTTGGAGAGAATGACTCCATGCCTGAAAGGAACATTTCCTTTCTTGGAGTTCTTCATACTGTATCTCTTGACTATTTTGTCAATGTAAGTAGACTAGGATAATCCTATTATCCTCTTCGATCTATCTCTATAGAGTCGAAGTCCTAAGATATAAGAGGCTTCTCCAAGATCTTTCATGGAGAATTGCTGTGAAAGCCAYACTTTYACYGTAGTYAACATTCCTATATCATTCCCAATGAGTAGAATGTCATCTACATACAGAACCAAGAACGTAACCTTATCCCCACTGGTATTCCTGCAAACACAGGTCTCATCCAGATTCTGCTCAAAATCAAACAGTTTGATAGTAGAGTCAAACTGGATGTTCCAGCTCCTAGAAGCTTACTTAAGTCCATATATGAATCAATTAAGTTTACATGCCATGTGTTCCTAACCTACAACTATGAAACCTTGTGGTTGTTGCATATAGATATCTTCAGTAAGATCTTCATTCAAGAACGCGATTTTAACATCCATTTGCCAAATCTCATAATCATGGTATGCCGCTACATCTAGCAAGATCCTAATGGATTTAGGCATGGCCACGGGCATGAAGGAAGTGAGAGATCCATCACATGGACGTCCAAAAACTTGCGGAATAAGGTGGTCGAATTTCAAAAATTTCTCTCCCTTCAATTGGGAATCGTATTCCCTATTTTAGAAAAATCATATTTTTCAATGATCAATCTTAAACCATAAACCATACCAGATTTGAAACGAAACAATAGAAGAGGGATATACCTGATACAGAGAAATAATATCTCTTAATGGAGGTATTTGAGGTGGTCGACATTTTGTTGGGGATGACGAGAAGCTCTGATACCATGAAAGATTTCTAAGTTGGGGTAATTTTATCACACAAAAAGAATGAGTGATCAATGACCTGCATTTATAATACTCTGTTACAACAGAATGAGAGATCCAGGACTTTGACGGACTCTCATAGAAAAATACAATATTAAAAATAAGATAAGAAGGAGCAGATAAAGATAACAGATAGGATACAAAGGATAAAGTGAAGAGAGGATGAGTTCCTAATCACGTAGGAATCTGGAGATTTGCTGACGAGGCATAACTGTCAACAGAATATGCCTTGAAATTTCTGGATAGAAGAAAAAGTTAGAACTTGAAAGTTTTAAACCACCATTTAAAACCTATCAAGAAATCATTAATAAACCTCACCAAAACCTAGCTATAGGTTTTAAACCACCACTTCAAACCTATAAGATCCAAAGCACACCTTGTATTTCCCATGGTTTAGAACTTTTAACATTCTAACATTCTATTCCATGGTAATCAGGAAAGAGATTCTCTAATCGTTCCTCACGAAGATTCATCCTATAGCTACCTAGTGATTCATCCAACCTCTGCATCGTATAGAATGCATGGTTTAAATGGTGGAGGTATCTTTGTCTTTTTTGATGATTCTGTTAGACATACTCTGACAGGGGAAGTCTTAGTCCAAATTTAAAAGAGGGGAAATTTAAGTATCTGGAGAAAGGTCAAGGCATATTTAAGTCTTTTACCCCCTTTTTGCACTAAGGCTGTGTTTTGTTTGATAGAAAAGGTAGGGAAAGAGTGTGTTGTTTCCTTCCTTTCCCTACCTTTTATTTCACACAGCTAAGCAGCTGCTCTTAGACTCCCATGTTCTCAAGCTTGTCAGCCTGAGATTTTAGCATTATACCAAGTAATGGCCCCGTAAAAGGTTGCATCAAAAGAAGAGGGAGAGA
>NW_010729271.1:510258-523495 GCF_000365185.1 Nelumbo nucifera
GGGGGGGGGTAGCTTCACTGGTTGAGCCACGTTGATCGGGCCATTTTAGAGAATATGTCACTGGAAAGTGGATTTTGTGGCTTCTGTAAGTGTAATTCCAGCTTTCCAGATTTTTAACAAATACAGCTCCATGGCATTCCGGGTTTCACAGTTCCTAGAATGCCAGAAACCACTGCCTGAAAACCCTCCCAGACAGGCACCTAATCTTTTCTTTCTATTTCTTTCATCTGGTTGGGGATTGTATCCAGTCCACCCCTGTTTAGACTCTTGATAGCAGGGAGTAAAATTGGGTAATGGCAGGATTGGAGTAAAACGTATAGCCAAGTTAGGCAAACTTTCCTGTGAATCCACACAAGATTTGATGACTTGCAACCTCTGCAAAAGGAACTAATTTGGAAAAAGATATCTGCTTGATGCAGTTTTGTGTATCTCAACCAGACCAATTATTCTCTCTGATTGCATAGGTATTTTGTACAAGGTTGTAGTTTGTATCAACTATTTTTGTTATTAGTTTACTAAAGACAAAGCATTATATGCTCTTTGCGGTTGGAATTGTACAAGCAAAAGACTGGGCAAAGAGAAGCTAGATTGCATGCTTATACCAACCAGACAATTAGATCTAGTTCCGAAGAAGACTCATGTTTTTTGACTGTTCAAAAATGATGTAATCTGATAAAGGTCAAACTTTGAAATCTGAGCCCTGGAAAATAAATCCACTAATAAAATTTATGCACAAACACCAAAATTGACTATTGGTTGTACTGCTACCAATGTATATACAAGAGATGCCTATTTCATGTCTGTATTGTTCTAACTAAGTTCTAACAGAGCTTCAACCCTC
Source organism: Nelumbo nucifera (assembly GCF_000365185.1). The sequence goes on from NW_010729271.1 coordinate 511,100, forward strand.
CTGCTGCTATTCTGGCTTTTCTAGTTATGGGGTTTGATCAGAAGTAATTTTCCATAAGATTTCGGAGTTGGGGGAAGGTGTAAGTGCTTTGCCATATGCATCATGATTATTATCTACAATCAACATTGTCCAACCATTTTAGCAAGTAGTGCAAGAAATGGAGCAGGTCAATTCCAAAATGTGCTTGACTGCTTTCCTATATTTAGCAAGAAGACTTATTCATGGGCTGGGCTTGAGGCTCCGCCCATGAACATTTTACAGTGCTTTAGGTTGGGCTTAGCCCATCTTACAACTTACGCCATAACCTGAAACCCCCTTTCCCATGAATAGAATGGGGCAGGGTGGTCTAGGAGCAAGTAGGGGTGTCAATGGACCGGTTTTGGATTGGACCCTGTCCAAACCAAAATCAATTTGGATGGATTGGATAGACCAATAAGACATTGAATTAGACCAGTCCATATTTAATGGTCCAAAATATTTATTAGATTGGATTGGACTTGGTCCATCCATAATGGATTTATATTGGATTGGATTCGATTGAGCCAATATCTGGTCCATTGATAGAAGGTAAGAATATAGATGTCAATGGACCAGGTTTGGATTAGATTAATCTAAATTAAAACAAATTTGAACAGATTGGCATACATAATTGGATTGGTCCAAAATGATCCAAATTATTCATTGGATTGAATTGGACTTGGTTCATTTGTAATGGACTCATTGGACTGGATCAGATTGGACCAAATCCAGTCCAATTGACACTCCCATCGACAGCCCTAGGAGCAAGACAGGATGAGATTAAATATAAGAAAAAAATAAAACACTTGAATTATGTAAAAACACTTAAAATCCCTGAGGCATGATGGTATCCGTAAAATATTTGTGCACGCCATAACCAGAAGCAGAGCCTCTCATGGGTCAACATTTAGCCACCCAAGTAGCGAAAAAAATAAGAAAAAAAAAGGCACCCAGGCCGAACTATTCCCGGATTTAAAGGCATCCCAACCAGTAAACCGGTTCAAATGGGGACGAGGTGGGGCTGGTCTGAGGTTACCTGACCAACCCCAAATTGATGACTTCCCTGCCTGAGCCTGGATCTGGAACCTTATTGACCAGATTTCTTGCCCACGTAGGAAGTATGTGGATGGTCTTGTTTTCTAAAACAAAAACAACTGCCACATCAGCAAAAATGTATTATTTTGCTGGCATGGCAGTTGTTTTGGTTTAAAAAAACAAAACCACTTACATTGTCGAAAACCCCTCCTAATTGGCAAAATTCACTCAGGTTTAACTATAATACCGGAGAAATTTGTCACTAATATTATAAAAGTGGTAATCAGTTTGGTAGGTGCTCAGCTTGGGTTGGCCAAAGTTAACATTTTACACAGCTTCAGGCTTAGGCCTTTGGGCTAGATCCATTCAAAGCCCAATCTGAGCCCACCCAAGTTGACAACACCCCCACCTTACTATTGCTGAAATTTCTTCCAGTTTGATGTCTTTCTGGCTGCAGAGTTTGTTCCATTAGGCCAAACCCATAGACCATAGTCTTTAAAATCTGTATGTAACTGTTTTAATAGCTCAAAAATCCTTCTTTTATCTACTCATCTTGCTGTAAAGGTGCTTGGAACCCGAATTCCAATTTACTACTTTTGCACTCCCACTCTCACTCTGCTGTCTACTCTTAGATGATCTTTTCAAACAAAGGGCAACGATGTCCCGGAAATGCACAACTCTCGACCCGGATGAACTGAGGCAAAGATGGTTTTTGTATAACAATTAAGGCCCCGTTTGGTGCATATTTCTGTGTGGTCTGTCGATTATTTACAAGTTTAGAAGACCGTGATTTGATCTTTTTCTATTTGGTTTGTGGTAGATCTAATGGCCAAGAACTAATACATCAAAAAGGCATGAAAAACCCAAAACGGGCAACTTTTGGAAATCTTTAAATAGTGTCTTTCTATTCGTCTTTGCACGAAAAGACGTACAAAAAGATAGACCTTAACCAAACGGACTTCAACCTACACGGATTTTAATGTAAAAACTCAATTCGTCTTTGGACTGTTAGAGCTACCAGAAAATCTTTCCAAAAAACTTGCCAAACAACCCCTACAACTACCTCATCTTTCCACCCCTACCTAACTATTGAGCTGAAGGAAACCAGATTTAGCCACCTTTAAATGACTTGTTGATGATGCTCCTGCCTCCCTGCAGACAAAGGAATGATCCATGTACATGTTGCTAGTATTGAAGTTCGAGCTCAATGAATGATTTGATTAGTCGAATTTGTAGGCCAACTAGTCCTTTTCTTCTTTTGACAATCACGGGAACATGGGTTTCTCTGAGCTGTAACCATCAGTACTTGTCTACTACTTCCGAGCTAATTTTTGACATTGAACATCTCTTAGGTGGAAAGCTTGGTATTAATGTCTCTCACTCCACTCAAACACACACAAGTTGCAGTTAGTAGCAATATGTCTCTTTTAGGGCGTGAACTGGTACAGATCAAACTCCACATCTTTTTGCAAATATAGATCTCTCCGGAGTCGGGATGAGATATATCTTTGATTTGTGCTCTTTATTCGGCTTGCCAATTTCACAGAAGAATTTAGCTTGGAAATAGGGAATTTGGGATCTATGCAATGCTCCTCTCCAATTCTGACTTGGTGTGGTCTATTGGGTTGGATGGAAAGTCTTCTCACTTCCACGGAAGCAAGCACCGAGGCCGGCTGTGACTAGGAATGCTCATGGTTCAGTGTTTTTGAAACCAAACTGATATTATCGGTTTATGAAAATCAATAATCAAAACCGAACTGATACTGATTGGTTAACTGTCGGTTTATAAATATATATATATATATATATATATATTTATATGTAATATATATTTATTAATATATGATATATAAAAAATAAAAAAATATATAATTTATATAAATATATATAATATATAAAAATATATGTATACCAATCGATTTAATTGACCGTCGATTTTCTATATTAGTTAATCGAAATCAAACCGATACCCTAAGTAAGAGTCAAAGAATCAAGCACAGATGGTCACTTTGTGGAGGCGATCGAGTTTGGACGGTGGATTTTAACTATTATTTTTTTTTTTCTTTTCACTAGTCAAAGATAGTAGAGCTATGATTGGGGAGCTTTGAAAGGTGACATGAGTGTTGCAGAAGTAGATGCCAAAAATAAAAATAACTCGATCGAATGTGATTGAGAGTTCACACAGAGCACAGGGCATTAACAAAGAACCAAAATATAAGCAAGCAAATCCCATTTCACAGCAAGAAGCAGGGATGGCATTGGACAGTGGGTTTGGTATCAAAGACCTTACGCCACCTGTTGTTTGTATCATCATCATCATCATTCATCAACCAATATCGAAAAGATGGAAAAGCAAGACCACAATCCATCTACAGACACTACACAATAAATGGTCAGGACCAAGGCCAGGGTCAGCTTTCTGTTTCACTCTTTCTCGCTCGTGAACATGCACATGGAAGAATTTATTTGAGGTAGAGTCTGTCGTCTAACTCTTAACCCCATCGACCTTGACCAAAATTTAGATCAAACTGATGGCAGTCGACCATAAAATTAATTAATTAACAGAAGCCCCGACCCCAGATCTTCGACCATAAAATAAATAAATAATCTAGCTAGCAGGGAAGGGATATATATAAAATATATATAGTAGTCCACAGTCCACACTATTGCTTGGGTTCCACGTTACTGGAGATTTAAGCGTGATTAGATGATGATTGTTGAACTGGGTCATTTTTGGAGTATTCATTTGGATGGTGGAGGAAAAAGTTTAACAACTCTAGATTTTCTTACTTTCACTGTAACAAGTATATATATAACTTATCTTGTGATTACAAGAGCATAAGTGCTCAAGAAATGGCAAAGAATTGATAGTCAGTACTGTTTGTGTCCTTTTTAGAAACATGGATCCCTAGAACATAATTGTTTTATCTGTAAACATTATTATATTTTAAGATTCGAGGAAAATAAAAGACAAGGAAGAAAGTTTGTTCACTACAATCGTCATCACCACCACCTCCACCGCTAGCAACAACATCATGAAACGATCAACATTAAGAAGAGTAATCACTCGAAATCTCTGAACCTTGCATTATCTTATCTAGTTTCACCAACTCCCCAGTTTCCTGTCTTTTTTCTCCACTTGAAATCTCTGAACCTGAAGACAATTAAGTGTGGTAATAATAAAGTGAATGACAAGTTTATTAATTATTTTCTCTGTCATATATATATATATAGTACAATTCCATCCAATTTGGTAGATCGCCAGCTACCAAATTGGACCTCCTTTTAACAACAGTACTGCTGAGTGCTGGATTATTCAAGATAAGATGTCACAGTGAATTTTGACTTAATTGAGGTCGTTCTTAGGTAAGTTCTTTTCACATTTGAGTAGGCTTTGATTCTAGAAAAACAATTGACTTGGAATTTGGAAACACAAGAGGTTATACCCTCTTGAGCATGGAGTCAGCTGCTTAATTAGGTTTGATCTAATTTCAATCAAATATTGTGATCATTTGCATTTCTTAATTAGCACAATTTTACCATCTTGTCTTGTTTTTTCAAAGAAAAGAATATCGAAGGCCCAGCTAGGCGGTGCAAATCAGTACAAGGAAAATGCATTTGGCTTCCAACCTGCAATTACTTTGCGCATGTCAGCCCACCCATCATCCAAATAAAACTACCAAAGTCTAACTCGATTGACAGATTCATATCCAATCAATCAGACATTGAGATTTGAAATGTGGACCAATGAGAAGGATGATTGTGACTGTTCATGAGAGAGAGAGAGAGAGAACTACTCTCTGGCAAGGTGAGTTGAATTTGGAGGTGGAAAAGCCTTCGTCTAGGCCTATATTACAATTACTTACATGACAGAAGAGGGGCTTTCTGCTTTCATTCCAAAGGTAGAAGAAAATTAAAAGTTAATGGTGAAGAATTAAGTTGTGAGCTTAATAAGAAACTAACACCGGGTCCAATTAATGCATGGATCCAGCATCCAGGCCCGGTTATAAATTTCGGATCCATCTGTAATAAGACATTATATATCGTTAAAAGAAATCAATTATATTACAAAGTTATGACCGCTCTCATTTTCGCCTTTGTGTTTGGGATGACCATGCAAGGAGGAAGGAGTTGCATTGGGTCCACCGTCCAGATGATGATTATATGGGCCTAGATTGCTACACATCATCCCCAAACCTTGTAGTCTTCCAAAGGGTTGTGCTGTGCATGTATGCATGCGGGATCAAAAAGAAACTCCAAATTAAATTAAAGGATATGCATGGAATTAAAGATAGGAGGAACAAACACAAGACAACGGGAGACTTGATAAGACCGATTGGTTTCTTATTTCTCCTCCAGATTTTCACAAAAGGTAGTAACTTGCTCAACACGGCAACTCCTAACTACCAGCCTACCACCTTGACACGCAATCATCACTTATGGATACGTAGGATGGACCACTATGTCCCCTTTTCAATTTCTATTGTTTTTCTTCTTTTTAATATACGTTTAATTTTTAGCCCCGTTTATTTTTCGGTAATTTAATTTAATTATTTGAGTAAATGTACATGGGTAAGTTTTTTTGTTAAGAAACAGTTACTAGGATATGCAATTATTCATGTTCTTTTATTTTCCATGTATATAAGGCAATGACTATATTAATTATAAAAATTCATTATTAAAAGATACATTTTTGTTACATTCAAGTATTGACAATTTTTATTCAAGGGGAAAAATTATTTATCCACCTAGAAGATACCTAGGAAAATAAACTTTCATCGGTCCCTATTATAAATATGAAAAAAAAATATGAGATTCTTGGTCAATAGGAACCAAAATCCAATTGACCAATTTCCCCCTCTCAAAATCCAAAAAAAGAAGACCCCCTTATACATAACAGCCAATATTTCTTCATTCTTCCTCTCTCCTTTGATTCAATACTCAAATAGGATAAAAACCTGGTGAACTATGGTAAATTTCCTTACACTCATGTATGATGAATTGATGACCCAATAAAGGATACAATATGAAGTCCGAACCATTTTGTTAGATTTGGATATCCCCACTTTGGATCTTCGGATTGTTAATTATTTATATGTATATGTTAATTATACTTTGGATCTTCGGATTGTTAAAATCCTGGTGAACTATCCGATCCGAGAAGATTTGACTTTTTAAATGTATATGTTAATTATTTATTTATATATACATATATATATTATTTATTATTTTATTTATATTATATTTTTCTAAATTTGTTATATTTTTTATTTTTTTATAAAAGTATATATATATGATGAAAATAGTTGAAAATATACTTGTATTTCTGTTTTTCTTTATCTAAATTGGTATGTTTTTTTTTTCTTTTAATAATTTATTAATTTAAATCCATGTATATAAAATCTAATTGGATCTCGGATCGGATCTGATCAGATTCGGATATATAATGATTTGAATCCGATCCTATCTGATTGCATCCGTAGCCTCGATTGGTGAAAAGTCTAGACCCCACTACCTAAAACTTTCCAACGCTGGACTATCAATCAATTTTGCATGTAGAGAAACTGTTTAAAAAAAAAAAAACATTTGCCAGGTCGATCGTATGCCTGTTCGTGATCAATTGATAAGATTAGTACCCGAAAGAAAACGAGATGTCACAAAGATGCTTCTTTATGTTTTTGGATCTCAAATATGATAATTCATATCAGTTATGACACCAAACAGTGATGGCATGGTTGAAAATATCCTTAGTCATCAAACCCCTACTCTATCAAATGATTTCATCTAAGCACTTATATAAAGCATTAGGAAATCGCATATAATATATGCATGCCAACAGAATCTGTACGTACTTACTTGGGACTATTTATTTGAATGATGGGTCGTCCTACAAAGGACATTAGACCTTTGAGGGGATTATTGAGCTCTCCTAGCAGATCAGGTCGGATGTGGGGTTTATTGTTTACCTACTGTATAATTGAAGTACCCGGTATTATATATGTATATAATTGGCCGGCTGAGATTTTAATTTGGAACAAAGTTAATATTCTGTGATGAATTGTTGAAAAGTTTACTAATTAAGGGTGCGTGGGGAGATGGAGGGAGAGGGAAAGAGTTTTTGACTTTTGACTGAAATGAATGATTCAACGCTTGTTCGTGATCGTGGTGTATGTGTTGATGTTTATAGTATTGAAAAAGAATAAAAGATGAGATGCAAAGAAGTATGCTTTGGATGACAGTGTACAAACAACATTGGAAGCAAAAGCTATGTTTTCTTCTATACACACTCAGAAAAAGAAAAGATGCAAAGTAGTGTTCTCTGCTTTCAAGTTTCAACCGATGGTAGCATATTCTAGCATTTCTATCGATTGGTCGATCGATCGAGTGTTGGGCTGTAGCTGGAAAGTGGAAGTGGAAGTGGACGTCACCACTTCTCCCGCTCATTCTCATGTATCTCTGTCTTGTACTCACGCCAAACGATTCTTATTGCTTGCTATCCTTCCTTCCATCCATCTATTGGTCTCCCTTTCTATATATTTCCCTGTCTAATACAGATGAGTGGTTGCACACCTCGTACGTTGCTCGGTCGAGCCCTCTAAACAAATAAGCTAAGATATATAAAACGAGGCAGAGAACACCCAGTGACGACAGTACTGTACATTTGTACAAGTAGAACTACTAGTGTGAGTACTAAGTAACCCATGAGAGCGTCCTATCGTCCTGGTATCATGTGTTGGTTAGAAAATTTCAGATAGACACAAAAATTGACCCTCCTTCCATTTTTGGAGCTGGCTCGAATGATAACCATGATAGGGCGCTCATGGTCATGGTTTACCTAGCGAGAGCGCGCTCACTTGATCATGAACGTTACTATACGTGTCTTTGTAGGGGAAGAAGACATAAAGTTAGTTTGAATTTCCATGGAGGTCCAAGCTAGTACTGAAACCCTTTATCGTACATGATCAGAGGTAAGAGCAGAAAGAAATAAAAACATCTCTGCCACTCTGTAATGTTTGAGAAATAGTTTACACAGCAGCTGAACCTTTTCCCTGGACAAGAGTAGAGAGAATCTGTTCTCGGGGAAAAAAATGAACGAAAGAGAATAATAATAATAATAATAACATATCTTCTCTACTTTCGAAATCTTCTTTGGACTACGGCAGGAACCCAACTGAAAATTAAATTAATAGGCATGCACTCGCCTTTTGGATGCTTTTTGTTGAGATTTATTGGACCCTTCTTCGATGTATATATTTCTTTTCTTTTTGCCTTACATTCTTCTAAGCTTTAGCTTTAAAAGAATAGAAGAGTTAGAACAAGTCAAATTTACAAAACACCTAAAGTCGGAGAGAGAGATTCCAGCTTCCAGGATAATGCAGGCTCAGTTCACTGGCCTGTAGAGGATTCGGAGCCGTTTATATATGTTGATCAAATTAATCACAGACGACATATATATTATTGCTTGTCATTTTGACTTGAAAGAATTGAAGGAGCTAGCAGAGAAGAAATTATGAACATGGTTCTCCCGCTTGGAATCTGGATCATGTTAAATTGGAAGCACTAGAGTAGAGCTGAAGATATATATGGTGGTTGCTAATTAATGTTTGATTATAATTCCTAAATTAAACCAGCGGTAATGTAATAGTCGTCATCTGGGTTCTCATTCAGGGGCCCCGGCGGATATATATCGTGCATTTACTATTTTGAGGTCGGATTTCCAAAATCAATAAATCTTTTCTTAGAAAAACTTAGTCACTTACTATGGAGGAAGATTTGGCCCGACCTCTTGGCCACTCAACACGTGGAAACAATCGAGGGTGATCTGGCAAGAGCAACAGCTCGGTACGGCAGTACGCTCAAGGCGCGAACTCCGAGAGGAGGAACCAGCGGTCCGAGCTCCCCAAAATGAGCCCGAACCCTCCCTTTGACCCCGAGCCTTACGAGGAGCGTAAAGGGCAACAACCTGAACTGGCCCACCCTAGGGCAGTTCGGGCCACACTTCTATCCGAACTCAAGACTTCACCTCGCCCACAACTCCGGCACTTCGTCTCCGGGCCGCCGAACTAAACAACCGTACCTGAAACCAAAGGAGTCTGTATCCTGAGGCGGCGCACCTGACTAACTTAGGATCTGACGCTTGACAACCGCATTTCAATGGCCACTTGCCACCGCCACCTCCGGTTACAAGGACGGCTCCGACAAAGAGAGCAGTGGCGGTTGTCTGCCCCAGCAGAGGTGATGACACCCGAACTGGCAGAAGTGCAGTGGTAATGATACCCGACCTGACAGGAGCTTGGAAGTGAGTGCGCGAAGTGGTTATAAAAGGCCCCCTTCCCCCCAAGAAGAGAGGTACGTGATAACTTTGCGCCATCTGGTTTTTTATCTTGCCTTTGAGGAAATACTAACTTGAGCTTCGGAGCACTCTCACCGGGTTCCTCCCCGGAGACTACTCGCTTTCTTCCCCGTTTCAGGCACCTTTTGCTCCAGTCAGAAGCAAGATCGTTGACAGCTTTCTTCCCCAAAGACTACTCACTCTTACCCGTGGTGTGCATCGGACAGTTCACCATCCCCCTTCCGGTGGATGTGATCCCCAGCCTGAATGCGCCACGAACAGTGGCGCCCGTGAATCTTCCCGCCATGAACGTCCCCCCTCCTCCCTCTGTTGGAACCACCTTTGCTAAACCAACCATTGTTCCCCCGGCAACTAGCCAGAACCAGCTTGATGACCTGGTGCATGGCATGTGGGCCATCCAAGCCCAAATGCAGCAGCTTCAACAACATCAAATCTACCAGCAGCAGATGTAGCACCATGTATCTCAATACTACTACCAGCAGCAGTTCCCCCAACTGCCTCAAAGTCAGCTCCCACCTCGGCACCCCGCCATTAGGCGAGCCAAGCCCTCTCCTCAAGGTGGGCGCCCCCACCAGGAGGCTTCCCAAGCTCGGGCCCCCCAGGCTCGGAGACCCTCTAGAAGCCAGGCTACATCCCACGGCAGGAGAAAAAGAGCGGCTGCCCCCGCCTCGCCACGCGTCGGCAGACCAGGAACCCGATCCATCAAGTCAGCATCACCTCGGCGCTCTCAGAATGGGCCCCGGCACACCGAAAATCGGTTCAGTGCCTTAGCCGCGGACTACCTTCAGCAGTCCAGGCCCATCGAGCTCGGGAGCACCGAGGCAAGCAGTGCCAATGCCGGGCCTTCCAAGCAACAGAGGCGCCGCCGGCGAAGCCGCCGAACTGCAACCCGCGTCCTACCCGAGCTCCGAGGTGAAGAAGAAGCGAGCTCGGAAGAGGTAAAGGCTGCCCCAATCCTCTCAGTCCCTTCCCCCCTATCATCAGAACTCCTTGCAATTCCTATGCCCAAAGACTTCAAACTCCCCCACTCGACAAGTATGACGGGTCCTTTGACCCCAACGACCATGTCGATGCCTTCCAGTCCCAGATGCACCTGCCTAGGACCAGCGAGTCCTATATGTGTGTAGCCTTCACTACCACCTTCAGGGGAGTGGCTCGCACCTAGTACAGGAACCTGGCCCCCGGGTCAGTAAGGAGCTAGGCCCAGTTCGTGCAGGTCTTCACCGCGCACTTCGTCACCAGCAAGCGGTGCCCCCGAACCGAGGAGAGCCTTCTCGACATGGTCCAGAAAGAAGGGGAGCCCATCCGCAACTACATCAAGCGGTTTAACGATGCATGCCTATAGATCCCATGCATGGACCCCGCAGTTCAGCTCGCGGCAGCCAAGATGGGGGTAACACACAAGGAGTTCAAGTGGCACATAGTGGCCAACCAGCCCGCGACCATTGTTGAGTTCCTTAAGCTCGCGGACAAGTTCATGCGAACGGAGGAGGAGATCAACCAAAGGACTAGGGGCGGATTTGAGAAAAGGAAGAGAGAAGAACTCCCCAATGAAGGAGACAGCCGGAAGGATCCAGCTCGGGCGCCGAAACCAAGCCAGCCGTTCTGAGCTCCCATGGCAAGTCGGACAGACTACACGCCCTTGAACACGAAGCGGGCTGAGATCTTGATGACGATCAAAGACACCCCGTACATAAAGAGGCCACCTCGCCTAAAAGGGAACCCAAACGAGAGGAACAAAAACTTGTACTGCAGTTTCCATAGAGACCACGGTCATAGTACCAAACATTGTAATAATCTCCGGGACGAGATAGAGAGACTCATCCGTCGCACGTACTTAAGAAATTTTGTGCAGCATAATAATAATAATAATAATAATAAGACAGGTCGGCAAGGGGAGCACGGTAAGGATGCCCCCGAGTCCAGCAACAGAACGGCCGAATAGTTGCAAAGACAGCCTCCGGAAGAGAGGCCAGTTCGGGGAACCATCCACGTGATAGTGGGAGATTCGGTAGTAGCGGGTTGTACTTCGGCAGTGGCCCGGGTGTCAGTTCGCGAAGCTGCCCGAGAAGAACAGAACCCTCCGAAGAGGCCGAAGACGAAGGAACCAATTTTCTTCACGGAAGACAATGCGCGAGGGGTCTACTACCCCCACGATGATGCGCTTGTCATAAAACTAAGGATCAACAACTTCAAAGTCAGGCGCGTGCTTGTTGATTCAGGCAGCTCGGCGGACATTCTCTTCAAGTCGGCGTTTGACCTGCTTCATTTGCAGAGAAGCGGGTTGAAGCCCGCAAATATTCCTCTAGTGGGCTTCAGCGGAGAGGAAGTCAGGCCCCTCGGGAAAATAGCAGTACCTGTGGAAGTCGGCACATGGCCCTATGCGGTCAGATTCAACCACGATTTCCTGGTGGTCGCGACCCCCTCCCCATACAATGCCATAATAGGGCGGCCAATCACTCATGTCCTACGGGCAGTGGTCTCCACCTACTACTTGGCAATGAAGTTTCCTACAGACTTCGGTGTGGGGGTAGCGCGGGGTGACCAGCTCGAGTCCCGCAAGTGCTATGTTGCCACCTTGAAGGGAAAAACCAAGGTGGCCGATGACCTCGAACTAGAGCGGCCTACGGAGCAAGGCAAAGAATGAGCTGCGCCCACAGAAGAAACGGTCGCAATCCCAACTTCAGCTGCAGACCCGGCTCGGACGCTACAGATCGATGCTTCCGTCTAGGAACCTCTACGATCCGAACTGGTAAGTTTCTTACTTCAAAATTTAGATATTTTTGCATGGTCCACGGCCGATATGCCAGGTATTGACCCCAGCCTTATAACTCACAAACTTAATAGTGACCTTGTAGTCAGACCCATTAGACAAAAGAAATGCAACTTAGCCCCAAAACGCTGGAGGCGGTTGATGAGGAGGTCGAGAAGCTCCTTGCAGCAGACTTCATAAGGGAAGTTCATTACCCGAGCTGGGTAGCCAACCCAGT